>CABFPE010002148.1:2807-16619 GCA_900660155.1 Hofstenia miamia
TACTCATCCTTATACCTAATACCTACTATCACCTAGACTAGAGGAGTCAAACCAGAGGGCCATTTAGAGCCTCTGGTTATCCTACCTTTCGCCCGGAGTGATACCTTAAGCATTGATCATGTTGATCAGATACATAAAAAATAATAAAGATAATAACAGATAATAAGAGGGCAATTTATGAAAAAAATCTTATCCGAAAAATGATAAAAAGTAATGTTAGTTAAATATATGGCTGGGGAAATTTATAATAGTTAAAATAAAAGCAACTGGAAGCTAGGGTAGCAAAACTTAAATTAACAGAAATCACACATTTTAGTATTTACAAATAATAGATAACAGTCACTCACTTGTGATCAAATGGTGAGTAATAGCAGAACAAAATATTTAAAACTACTGTGATGTCTGATATTCAAATTACGCAAACAATATGGATTCCTCGTATGAGCAACCAATCACAATACAAAAAATATTAAATCACTAATTGTACATTGCTTATCATCGCTATATTACTAAATCAACACATATTATCAATTTACAACTTAAGGATGCAAATATACTACAATAAAACTGCATAAAACAATTTACAAATCAAATAATTGATCATAACCATGTGTTTACAATTTAATCATTATTACATTTTAGTAGGAGTTACATGATCCTGATCAAATGATATATTTTCTAGTGCTATCATTTCCTAGAGTTTTAGTAATAAACAATTTGCCATTAACTTCATTTAATAAATAATACTTCCTTCACATGGTGTACATCTTGCTAATAATTGAGGTTTTATTGATTTATCATAATATAATTCATTCTTTAAAATATTTCTTAATATTCATTTTGAAATTTCTAACATAGAAAAAATGCAAGTTCTTTCATATCACTTTCATTAGAAATATTTGAAATATATTCTGATAATTTATTTTTTACCAAATTGTAAGTCATTCCTTTTCTTTGATGAGTGACGACTGTATTGATGAAATTCACATCATAATAATCCACTTTAATGAGGTTAATTTCAATTAATTATATTAAATCTGATATATTCTTTTCCAATTTTAATGATTTTGCTATATTCTCTTCAAATATATTTAATTCTTGCTGAGTAATTTCACTTCTCTGTTTTTAAGTCAAATTTGCTTCATTGATGATAAAATCTCGCCTCTTGGAAGCAAGCAAATCAAGCTCTTTGGAGTTATTTTTTATTTCAATTATATCTTGCTCTGAATTAATGATGTCTGTTCACAATTTTTCTAATTGTTTTTTAAATTTTTAGACTGCTTCTTAATATTCCAACAGGACATTTCTGTTTGGACCTTAATTATTCTGAAATCATGACCAGTGTGAGATTGAGGTATGCAACTTGCACCAAAAATTTTTACACTTAGGATGATTGAAAATTTATTTCCATTTTCACTAAGTTCCTCACAATAGGAAGTCTTGTGATTTATGCAACAGTTAATGCACAGCACTATCTTGAAATCTCTGCAAATATGAACTTCCTCTAGCTCAGCATGTTTTTTGAACTCATCACAGCATTTAATAGGATGTGGTGCACTTTCAAATGACTTGTAAAATGCAACCACCTGAGCTGTGAAAAGTCATGCTTTTTGCATAGAGGACATTTAACTGAATTTCTGCTTCCTAGCACATTGTGAAAGCATTGCATGCAGAAGGGATAAAGGTTTCTATAAATCTAATGGCACACAGAACAGGTTTATAATTCTAGGAAACTTTCCATTCTCACAATATTGCTGAATGTATCACATTCAATAATTTTAGTTGATAACAATATTGATTGTGTCATGCTCAAATAAATTGTGCTTAGCAATTGAAGATTTACAATGCAGTCACAGTGATTGCCATAACAATTATTTCATTCACCCGTGCTAAATTTTCTACAATATGCAATACGTCATCTTTAAATCTATATTTTATTAAAACATTTAGCCTCTGATAGTAACACTAAAATATTCCTTGAAATTATATTTGTTTATAAATTGTCATTATTGGCTTCAAAAATATTCTAATTAATTCAATGTAATTAAAGATATATGGAAGCTTGTTTCTAAATCAAAATTTTCAATACAGTGTCTATCAATTTCAGAAAATATTTACCCATTGCAGTTGGTTTATAAATTTTAAAATTAAATTATGAAAATCAGTAAAAAACATTTTAATATTGACATTATTTTTATATCATTTGCCAAATTAATTTTGCTCATATAGAAACTGTTTTCTAGTATTGAAACTTTATGAAAATGCAAAAATGTTTTGTTATTCATTTTGATGATACTTGGAATGACTCTATGAATGTAAGAAAGGCAACATGTTAATGGACCAGCAAAAAATGGTTATCATCTTCTTTTGGTTCAACATTTAATGCACAGAACTGTCTTGCAATCTTTGCAAATATGAACCTTGTCTAGCTCAGTGTGATTTTCCCTGAACACAGCAGATAATATGAATTAGTGCACTTTCAAGTGGTTTGTAAAACCTGGAGTTTTCATAAAGTCCTTTTAATTAAATACTTGATTCCTTACCTAACTGAGAAATTATTCCATGCAGAAACAATGAAGACAGCCTAAGCTTACAAGCTTTCTATAAATTTCAAGGCATACAGAATACTTTCATAACTCTGGAAAAATTCAATGAAGCAGCAAGAAATAGTGACAAAATGTTAAAGAACAGGAATGCATGATATAAAGTGAATGTCAATTGTAATTTCAGATTCTTGATGTCTGCCATTGCTGAGTTAAAAATATGATTTGACCTGTGAAATTTAATGAAAAGTACAACGCAATGACTTGTTTATTCTCTGATGCAGCTAGAAGGATGTTGCAATAAAATCAAAATCAATCTGCATCTAAAGATGAGGAAAAAAAGAAATGAAATACTTTCATTACTTTATGATTTGTATCAATTATAACCTTTGTAAAAATAAGTTATATTATGGAAAAAGTGCCTCTCAGCAGACGGAAAATCAACTGAAAACGCTTAGCTAAATAATATCACGTTTTTAAAGGTTAATGACGAGTTCAGAAGCATGGAAACAATTGTCAGTGAGAAATCAGGTACATGTTGTGTTTTTTGTAAAGTGTATTATAAAAACAATGTGAGAAGAGAAACAAGTTGATGAAATAAACCATTTGGATTTCTCCTAACTTCATAAACAGGTTAGATAAATGGAAAGCTAAGCATTTGACGCACAAGTACCTATTCAGGGATTCTCTGCATACAACTACTGTGCTGATTCAGAGACATTCTCCAAAATCAGTCACATTCTTCATTCTTATTTCCATGGTTGTGCTTCAGGTTTTGACCCTGTTAATCACTGCTGTTCATCTAAATAAACGTGGATTAGAAGAAAGATATAAATATTTATATTCTCTATTAAGTCAATGTAGAAGTAGAATAAGAACTCAAGCAGCTGGGATCTAGTGGAATCAATTGCTCACTACAGAGAAGTAGTCACACAAATGTGAACACTATTAGTAATAGCTAGTTACAGTCATTCTCTAAGAAGTGATGATTCTACGTTACAAAGTATTCAGCATTAAATGTATTTCATTATCTATTTTGTAATCTCTGATGAATTTGCATTTGAAGATACTATGCAAACATTATACATTATAATGGAATAGTTTTCCTTAAAAAAGATAATTTAATTGACTTGATTGGCTTGCATATACAACTAAACCTATGTTATTGCACAAATTTTTTATTTATAAAATGAAGGTTATTTTGCAGGGCCTAGAAATTTCAGTGCAATTGAGGGTACAAACACACCTTTGATGGAAATTTGAAGATAATGTTAACTTCTCTTGGTGGCCATAATCAGATTTCACATCCCCATTATGTAAAACATATTTTTTTCATGTTAAAAAAATTTATTTTTGAAATTTTTGAAAATACAAATCAATTCTATAAATATACTTTCATGTGAAATTTACATTTTTGAATTTTTTTTCTAATATATCCAAATATGCCAATTTTTGGGGGCCATAACCAAATTTCACGCACTTGTATGTGATTGAACAAGCAGATCGCATTTGACATAGAATGGGACAGTTCCTGCTTCCTCATTCCCAAAAATCCGTGGTCACTGGAAGTAATTGGAAAACCAAATCACTAAATCAAATGAATTCTGCATTCCTCCACTGCTCATTAGTATTCCACTCATCATATCTTACACCAAAGACAAATACACTAAGCCAGTAAGACATTGAATATTGTGCAACAAAAACTATTACCACACCCAAAACATACTGAATTTTAAGCATCCAAAATATTTAATGACGCTGGAACACTTCTCAAAAACCGTGATCAAGGATACTTTTTATAGACAGACACTAAAAAAAGTATTAGCAACTTTAAAACTGTGTATTTTAATGATTGATAATTCTGGTGAAAGAAAATGTTTAGTTCAGTAGCTTTACTTGGTGAAGGATATTCCGAAGTGGTGCAGCTACTAAAAAAAGGATTTTAGCTCTAAAAAAGTTGTTTCTATGATGCTTATTTAAATTGAAAACTTATTCTTAATAATGTCAGCAACGTTCTTCATTATATCATTTTGTCCTAAATGATGAAGATGTTCTTTATTTTTTGTTGGGTGTATAACTTTATAGTGTAGAAAAAATATCGTCTATTGAAGCAGAAATATTGTTTATTTTAGAAACATCGTCTATTGGTAGAAATATTTTGGAAGATTTGCTTTTATTCCTATAAGGACTTAAACAAATTTTTATAATGTCTTTAACATATCGTCTATTGAAGCAGAAATATTGTTTATTTTAGAAACATCGTCTATTAGTAGAAATATTTTGGAAGTTTTGCTTTTATTCCTATAAGGACTTGAACAAATTTCTTTAAAGTATGAACAAAAATTATTTATATAGAAAATTACTTTTTAAATTTAATTGAAGTCATCAAAGTTTAAGCTTGAATATTTCGTTGCCTTGACTAAAAATCAGCAATGAGTGATTGGTTGCAGATATAAGTAGTGGCCATTCTTTTATTTCATATTCTTCGTAGCTTTCATCAGCTATCTTACAAATTTTTCTCAATTGTTTTCCACTGGATACGTCAAATATCATTAGAGATTTATCTGTACATCCTGTGATCAGAACATTTTGATTTAGAAATGCAATTCCATTGAAACAAAATCCCTCCAAACTACCAAATGAACGTAAATTTGTTTGCACTGGATATGAAAACAAATGAATTTGATCAAAGCTACTACTTGCAATAAGATCTAGATTTTCATGTAGACTAATCGAATATATGAATTTAGATTCTTGTGGGAAATTTGCATTTTCAAAGGTTCGTGATTTTACGCAGTATTTAAAAAAATTTGACAATTTAGGAGAGGCGAATAAAACAAAGTTCCTACAAGGACTTGAACACATGTGTGAAATATCATTTACCTCACAAAATGAAATGGGAAATGGCTTTGATTCTGTTAACTCATAATCTACTTCTATTAAATTATAAAAAGTAGAAAAATAAGAAGGAAACAATACTAGTACATTACCATTGGGTAGCTGTGATAAGCAGTTGCGATAGAAGAAACATGATGCGGGTCCAATGCTAAATTTTTTAGTGCTACCACTTTTGGAAGATTTACTAATAAAGTATTTTCCGTTTTCATCAATTATCGAATAAATCTCATCACGCTCATTATCATACAAAATATCACGCAATCCTCTTTCACTTGGGTATCTTGCCAATAATTGAGGTTTTACTGATTCTTCGTAGTATAATGCATTCCTTAAATTATTTGCATAATTTAAATCATAATTTTTCTCAAGCACAACTTTAATTTCTTTTTCCTTTTTAAAATTCCTAACATAGGAATGCACACATTCTTTTACATCACCTTCATTAGAGGTGCTTGAAATATTTTCCAATAATTTATCTTTCACAAATTGTAAGTCATTTCTTTCTTTTTGAATAGTGACTGCTGCATTGATGTCATTTACATCATAATAATCCAATTTATAGATGTCAATTTTATTAAATTCTGTTAAATCTGTTAGACTCTTTTCCAATTTCACAGATTTCTCCACATTCTCTTCAATATTTTTAATCATTTTAGTTTGGGTCTCAGTCATTTCAATTCTCTGTTTCTTGTAGGCACAATTTGCTTCATCAATGATAAAATCCCGCCTTTTCTGTGCATGCAAGTCAACCGCATTAATGTTTTTTTCAATCTCCATTATATATTGCTTGGAATTGTTGATGTCTGTTCTCAATTGTTCTATTTGTTCTTTTAAATTTTCAGCATGGTTTTTAATGTCACACCTAAACATTTCTATTTGGTCTTTAATTGTTCTGTAATCATGACCGGAATGATATTGAAGAATGCAACTTGCACAACACAATTTTTTACAATTGCATACGTATTTCAGTTTTTCATTGTGTTCCTTACAATCGGAAATATGTTGTTGTGAAGTTAAGGCATAAACAAGATGAGTCTTGTGATTAATGCAACAGTTAGTGCACAGAACAGTCTTGCAATCTTTACATATATGAACTTCATCTAGCTCAGTATGATTCTTGCAATCATTACAGTAGTTAATATGATTTGGTGCACTTTTAAATGATTTGTAAATCATAACCAACTCAGCTGTGCGAAAGTCATGTTTAATTGCATTTACTTCTGTTGGCGTTTTGCACAAAGGACATTTAACTGAAATTTCGTTTCCTGCCAAATTGTGAAAGCATTCCTTGCAGAAAGAATGAAGACAGCCTAATACTACAGGTTTTTTATACATCTCAAGGCACACACAACACGTTATTATTTCAAGGAAATTTTCCATTTTCCGAACTTTGTTGAATATATCAATTTCAAGAAAATTTTTTTTAACACATTTGATCAATTCCAGGAAACTTTGCATTCTCACAACATTGATGAGTATATCCCGTTCGAAAAATTGAATTAGAATGCAAACAGAATGGTTGCCATAACAATTACTTCATTCACCTGTGCTAAATTTTCCACAATACGCAAACTGAATGACATGGTTAATTCCATGTTTTATTAAAGCATTGTTTCTGAGAAATCTATTTTTTATTAAAGAATTTAGTCTGAGAACAACACTAAAATATTCTTTGAAATTATATTTATTTTAGGCTTTGAAATATTCATTTTAATTGAAAGCAAAATAAATAAATACTGAAGGTTGTTTCTAAAGCAAACTGTATTTATCAATTTCGGAAAATATTTACCCAATGTACTGAGTTTAGCAACTTCGAAATTAAAATATGAAAATCAGTAAAAAAAAATCCGTTTGAGTCAAAAATATTTGCATAAAAGAAAGTTTAACATTGAAATTATTTCTTTATCATTTGCCAAATACATTTTACTCATATAGAAACTGTTTTTCAAAGTTACCGAAAAGTAACTTAATAGAAGTAGAAAGTCAGCTAAATGTAGCAAAATCGTTTTGCAATTCATTTTGATGAAATTTGGGATAATTCTAAGAATCTATCAAAGTGAAAAACAAAATTTCAATGGGGCAGCAAAAAATGGCTAGCATTGCCTTTTTGATCAAAATGTCATTACCCAAAATAGTGACAAAAACCTAGTAGGCTGAAATTCATGTCCTAAATGAAGCACCAGCTGTACTTACAGATTCTTGCCGACTGCCATTGCTGAGTTAAGCATGCGATTTGACCTGTAAAATTTAATGAGAAGTACAGAATGTCTCACTTATAAATAGGTGCAGCTAGAAAAATGTTTCAATAAAATCGATATTCTGCTACAAAGTGTTCAGCATGAAATGTATTTTATGACCCATTTTGAACAACAAAAATAGTGACAAAAAGCCAGTAAGTGGAAATGCATGTCTTAAATAAAGTGCCAGTAGTACTTTCAGTCTGGCAGTGCTAAGCTAAACAGTAATTTGACCTGTAAAGTTTTTTGAGAAATCAAAAATTTGCTAAAAAGTTTCCAGCTGATCTTCCGCAGAACATCCTTCCAATAAACAATGAAATTCAACTTTTACTCAATGGCCTTGTGATTTCTTCTCAAATATATTAAGTCTTTTATCATTGTTAAATTTTTTACATAAAAATATTTTAATTGGCTTCCAATTAATTACAATTAATTGGTCAACGAACATTTGTTTCTCTGAAATATAATTAATTGACATGGCTTTTAAGTAATTGATAAAAGATGTAATAATTTGATTTTCCCAGGCACTGGTCCATAGTAATACTTGTGCAGAAAGCGAACTTTCCAGCAACACTTGATGTTTTTTTTAACAAAAATTTACTCATAAAAAGCGAATTTGTGGTTTTCATTGACAATTTTGTTTCTGCTGAGGAGCCCATTTATCAGTATTGCAAACTCAAAAGATCAATCATGAGTGAAAATGCCTTCCCTAATGCAGAATACATTTTCAGTAAAACAATTGCTGAAAGCCTTTAATTCATATTTTTTACAAGCATGCAGTAAGTATAAAGATCCATGGATTTCTCATCTCCAGAGATGATCAACACCTAATATATAGTTAGCAAAGTAGGGCGAGTGCTAAATACGACTTCTCTAAGAGAAGGATATGATTAAAACTCGGTCAATTTCCTAGATATACCTCCTCCTCAATTTGTTTTCATATCTAGCAATTATTTGATATTTATGAAACTTGCAACTGTACAGTTTCATGTAAAATATTTTATATCACACCTGTCTATACCTCTGTTAGCAGCTGCAGACCCTAACTCAGAATTATATACATGTCACGCAAACCGACTTTTAAAATCAAAGCATAGCTTACTTACTTAACATATATATATATATATATATATCATCTGCTGATGAATTAATTGCTCTCTCCGGAAATTTTAACATAGAGGTTTGTGGTTAATTTGTCCACTTTCCTCTTTCCTGTAGCTCATTTAATTTTACAGTTGAGCCGATTTTATAATGATGTTTGTAGTGCAGCTGAAATAAAACCAACATTAAATATCTATCATTTGCAGATGATTTCACGTTTGTAGCAGAAAGCACTGCCCGTCTAAGGCAGATGTTCACTTATCTCATCAATCAACAAGTAAAAGTGGGTATTAACAAGTTGAATTCTGAAGCTTCTGCAAAAAACGACGTAGTCGAGCAACATGGTGTAAAATTATTTTCAACACTAAAATTTTGCAAATGACAAAACTAATTTTTTAATTTTATCTTTAACAGGAAATCTATAGCAAAGCACAAGCCATCAAAGTGATCATTACTTACAATATTAATCAGAGTTGGAATTAAGTTGGGCCTAAATTTGGGTCGGGCTTGGGCTGAACTTGGAATGGATTTGCGACATAGCAGTTCGGGCCTGGCTTGGGACTACTGTCTTAATTGGAATTTTAAAAACAAGAAAAAATTCAGATGAAAATTTAAATTTAGTTAATGACAAAAAACATTCTCTCTAAAGTTAATTAGCCCTGCAGTATTCTCTGGTGCACTTAGTTTGTGTTGGTTTAAGTTGATGTAGGTTGGAAGATAATTTTAGTATTTGAATATAAAACAACTAATCTTCTTCTCTAAATGATAGAAAGGACTATTGCAATCCTGGCAATGCATTCAAAGATTAATAAACAAATATAAAAACATATTATCTATACTTAGTACCCTTCAAGGGATATATTGCTTCGTTATTTTCCCTAAAAAATTACATATATTGTTGTAAAAAAAAATTAACATTTTTAAATGAAATTCGTGTAAAAACTTTTCAAAATGTTTCTATTGGTATTTTAAATGCAATAAGAAATTCACTTGAAAACTTAAACTTTGCACATGACAAAAAAAAACATTCTCTCAAAATATAATCAGCTCTGTATTGCTGAATGTTGCAATATTTCAGAAATTTAAATTGTCTCTGCAAAAAACAAAGACTGTTTCTGAAAACTCCAACTTACTTGGTGTTGATGCAATTTGCCAGAGAATTTTATTAATTGAATATTAAGAACTGATATGTTTTCTAAATAATAAAAAGTAGATTGCAATCCTGGTAATCATTAGTAGTGGCAGTACATATATTATTAACTTATTATACCTTGACCATAGAGCATAGTACTCAGCAGCAGGGGGTTGTATTATTTTAATGGGTGGTTAGTTTAAAACAGTAGTATTATCATTCTAACGATTCTAAATAACAATATTTTTTTTACCTTCTGATATTCATGTTACGTGGGTATACCTAACACCTTGTTGCAAGCATACATTATTAGATTAATAAACAAAAATATTTTTTATCCTTTATGAAATATAATGTTTGGATATGAAGGAAAGTGTTATTTTCCTTAAGGCATTACATAAATTGTAGTAGCAAAAGAAATTAACAACATTTTAAATGAAATTTGTTTAAAAACTTGTCAATTCTTTTAGTGAAACTCCAGTAGGTTTGTAGAACATGTAAAAATATATATGCAAATTGACATAATCACAAATTATCATTTTAACAAAGAATAAATTTTTAGGGAATGTTAAGATAAATTAGTAGCAGAATATAAATGCTCTTGTGGTTACCTTTTCCTAAGGTTTGTTTACATGCAAACGGCCAATTGCAATAATCAATTTCAGTGCAAAATTGGCAGTTAAGTTTTGCCTTTGAAAAACAGTTTGTTTCTGAAGTGTTATTCTGACTTAGCTGCAGCAGGACGGTGAGAACTTAGCATTGCCGCAATTTTTTCTCACTCATTTAAAAGGTTAATGGAATTTAGTTTCGATTTTGACAAATATTAAATTGTCAAATGTATTCACTTGCTAACTTCATTAATCAAATAAACAAAAAATCCTAAGTGTGTGATTCAGAGTTGTTACTTGTCGGGGATATTGAGCAGAGTGGGAAATGCACTACGGTGTTTGAACTACGACCTGTCCCTATCCGTCTAACACCTACATGTTACTGGTCGCAATAAAAAAATATTACTAAATGCACAAATTTTATTTGTGGAAGCGGGTTGGTTCTGGCCATCCTTCAAAATAAAAATTATTTCCCGTCTTATAAATTATTTTAATATGCAAAAACTGCAAAATCTAAATATGAGCTTTCAACAATTATATTACATTACATTGAAAGTATTTATTGAGATTTTGTAGTGATTGGCTACACATAATGAGAGTAAAGATGAGCGATGTTTTTTCAGATTGGCTACCTAATAATAATAGTGTTCCTCAAGAAACAAATCTTGGTTCCCTTCTTTTCTGTATATATGTAATTTTCGATTTACTTTAGCATTTTCATTTTATAAATTTGTATAAATCTAACTAAAAGAGCTACTTAGTAAACTAGTTTTAAGCATTCAATGTAGGATTATTCATTAAAGTTTAAGTTTGATTATTTCATTACGCTGATTGAAAATCAACAATGAGTCGCTAGCTACAGAGATATAATTTGGGAATTCTTTTATTTCATATTCTTTGTTGCTTTCATCTGTTATCTTCTTAATTTTTCTCAGTTGTTTTCTGCTTGCTACATCAAATATTGTTAGAGAATTATCCTTACATCCTGCTATCAGAACATTTTGAGTTAGAAATGCAACACCATGGTAAGCAGTCTCCTCTGATTTTCCAAACGAGCGTAAAATTCTTTGAGACTTAAATGAAAACAAATGAATTCCTTTGAGATTACAAAATGCAATAGAATCTAAATTTTCACTTAGACTAATTGACAAAATGTTGTTATATTCTTTTGGGAACTTTGCTTCTTCAAATGACTGTGTGTTTATGTGGTATTTAAAAAAACTTGATAACTCTTTAGATGCGATTAAAACAAAATTCCTGCAAGGACTTGAACACATTCGTGAATTTTCGTTAAGATCACAAAATGAAATGGGAAATATTTTAAATTTAGTTAACTCATCATCTACTTCTATTAGTTTATCAGCAGTAAAAGTATGACGTTTCAATATGAGTAAGTTACCATTGGGTAGCTGTGCTAATAATTGAGGTTTCATAGATTTTTCATAATATGATGCACTTCTCTCTTTTATTAAAATTCTGTTTGTTTCTTCATTTATTTCTGCATTAATTCTCCAATATAGGAATGTACATGCTCTCTTATTTCATAATTATCATACGCATTTGAAATTAATTCCAGTTTTTCAAATTCCACTATATGTAAATCAATTTCACTTTCTAAGAGATTTTCCATTTCAATATGAATTTCATTGACATCAAAAAACGATTTTTTCTCATGATTACTTAANGATCCTTGCCCCGAACTATTTGTTATTACCCATGCTAACTAGTTCATCAATAACATTAAACTCCAAATATAAACGCAATTTCTAAGAACTATGCGCACTTGCAAAGACTTTACAGCAGGATTTGTACAATGTTAACCTCTAGAATTTTTTTTAATGTAAACTAATTTAAATTTTATCATGAAAGTTTAATAGAACAATAAATTTTTACAATAATATCATGCTTTATTATAAGTTATTCAATAGAAAATCCTAATTTCATATCTTAAAAAATGGCGTTATTTTCTTAGAACGGACATCGGTAAAGTGGTTACAAATGCACTCGTTTGCTTGCGAATTTAACTAATCATAAAATCCCTCCAAATTTCTTATATAATTTCTATCACATTATTTCGATTATTAACACGAAAGGGAAAAAATTTAGAACACTATAAATATGGATTTAAATAAACTTTCACATATCCTTAATCATAGACTTGGACCTTTCGGACAGATGTACATGTATGTAAATTACCAGAATTTAATTGAATCAATCTCTGAATTATCTTAAATTTTGGAAAACAATGGCTATCCACATCGATTAATTAAGAGGTATGTTGATCAACAGCTAACAAAGAAACCTGAAGTAATGTGTAACCAAGATCAACCTAATGATAAAGAACCAATACATTGAAGAGCACCAACAACTGCTAAATCTAAGAATAAATAAAATGAATGCAAAATTAAGATACACAAGAATAAGACTAATATTAGTAACTAAGAAGACCTGTAATATATGTCGCAACAAAGATCCGATTCAAGAGATGCTTGTTTCATCAATTGTATACAAGTTCACATGTGAAGAATGTCACGATTCTTACATTGGTGAAACAAAGTGACATCTTCAAACTCGGGTTAATGAACATCTTTCAGGCACTTAAATTCCGAAATTTATACTCACCAACATCGAGCAAACATCAATAATTTTGGGATCATTATTAAAACACCTAACACTAAGATTTCTGAAGCCCTAATTATTAAGAACTCAAATAAACAAAGACTAATGAATAAACAACGAACGAACAACATATTGAATATCTTTTAGTGTATGCATATATAACAAAATTAAATTATATTATATTAACGATGATTTTAAATCCAAACTGGTCGCATAATATATATATATACATTATATATATATATATATATATATATATTTTTAGAGGGTACACATTATATTGGTACGAATTCTGGAGATGGTATGCCTTTCTCTGCAAATTTGGGTGCTACAATGCGCATTTTATACAAAATTCAGGACAACATTCGCAAGTATGAGGAATTATTTTATATCTAATAGAATATAAATGCCTTTTTAAATAGATACTGGGTGAATCATATGTCACATCAATTTTTCTCAGAAGAATGTCAACATAGTAAAAGTTTGAATGCAATAAGAAGACATCATTGAATACACAAAGTGAATTAATAGATCACATACATTTTTCGACAAACCAACATTATTTTGTTTACTGTTTCGAGCAAATTTCAATTTTAATAAATTATAATACTACAAAGATATTCGTGAACAATATAGAAACTATCAAATACAATATATATATATATATATATAGA
>CABFPE010002149.1:0-16610 GCA_900660155.1 Hofstenia miamia
GTGGAGATCGGCTTTGGGCAGTAGCCCATGGAAGAACTGAAGAGGAAACATCATACTGCTCTGTCACCTAAACAGTGATAGTCAACACTCAATTATTCGATTAACATAACTAGTTAATAAGAGAGAAAGGTCTGATGGTTCAACAACGTGGTAACACCTCACCCGTGATTTACCGAGCACTCATTATCAGTAATTAGACACGGCATAGTAAGCTAGGTGGAGGATGTTACATTAAATTAGTAAATCCTTACCCACCATTAATTGAGCAATAATTATTAACAATAATACACTGTGATAAAGGCCTGGTAGAGGATGTTACATTATATACAATGCGTATTTACAATATTTACAAACATGAAAACAACTAGTCAACATGAAAAGCACATGATCTGGCTGATAAATTACAACAACTACTGACTGATGTTACATGCCACCCCAGGCCAGTCTCTGTGATTTTTCATTGTGTACCCAATTGATGAAGATCTGGCCCAAATGTATCAATTCAATGGCTCTTTGCTCAAACATGCAAAACTAAGGAGTAGGCATAGCTAACTCACCTTTGATGGGGTTCATTTTGCAGAGAGGCATTGGATTTAACCTTTAAATCCAGGCCCATGTTCTGTGATGCATCCCATACACCAATTGTGGTTGGCAATGACTGAGAACAACAAATAACAAAACAAGTAAGAAAATACCATTTTTTGGCACTGTAGCATTGAATTTCCTTCCAGACAAATTGGACAGTGGATCAAAAGGAAATTTTTCATGATTTAACACCCATTCAGCATCATGTCAGGGTAACTATGTAGAATCACTGGGGTGATTCTAGTGAACAAGAGAACATGGTTAAACTATTTCTCTATTTACAGATGCCTGGGTGTCTTTTATACAATGCATATTTACAATATTTACAAACATGAAAACAACTAGTCAACATGAAAAGCATGTGATCTGGCCAATAAATAACAACAACTACTGACTGATGTTACAGTAAGTTCCAACTTTTGTACTTTAGATTTGCTATAACAAGATCTGTCAAGATGATTCTTTTAATTTTTCTATATTGTATCTCTTCCATACATCAATGCTAGCATTAATCTTTGTAGAACCTTAGATGCTTTTGCAAATATGGAATGTTTGATTTAATAATTGCTATATTGCCTTGATTCCTTATTTGGTTATAAGTGTCTGCAGTAGAATACCATAAGTGTGTTATTCAAGTTAAGAGCACTATAGCTCATTAGAAAATGAAATATTCTAAATAGAATGCAACTACAATATATAATATGGTATTGCTATATTGATTTATCAAGATTTGAACTTGCAACATCTGTACATTTATAAAGATGTGTTTACCTTACACCACAAATGCACATTAGGCTAAACAGAACAAATAGTAGTAGAATGTATCATCATAAAAATCAACTAAGCTGCTAACATCAAATCAGAAAGAGAATAAGATCAAAGAAGAATTATTATTACCAATATTATAAATTATTAGATCAGTTAGATTAATTTGTATCATGCAACCAAGAAACAATAAATGTCAACTTTAAGAGATTAGTGTCTGTCAATGAAAATACTTTTGACAAAATGAAGGGGGGAAATTGCTTCCATTATATTTTTAGTGTAGCATAATCCAAAGAATAATACTGCTAATAAAGAAGATGATCAGATGATTAGTCAAAACTAAGATCGAATTATGATTGTTAATAAGAAAAACAATTTAAGTTAATTATCAGATTATCTTTGTAAATGCAACCAAGTAATAAAATATCAAAAATTAGTATTTGTTCACAAATTTTGACTAAACAAAGGGGCGAAATCACTTCCATTATTTTTAGCCATTTTGGCAGATGAAATAAATTCAAATTTTGAACAACAGGTACTTTTTGAATTAGAGTATAAATAGAGCTGAAATTAATTTGGAAACTGTTGAAGTAAATTCTTTGAAAATCTTATTCTTAGATTTTATATTGGTTTGATTATTTATACAGAATGTCAAGCTAAACAGTAAATGCAGTAGTAGTGGTTTGGAAACATATTGGGAGCAACTCAAGGGTCCTTGATCCAATCCATGAACCTGCATTTATGTTAGGTGTATAAATAGGAGTTTTCTCTGTTTAGCTGGCTATTGATTTGATCATTTACATGTAATCAATAATCAACATCAGTAAGAAAGGGCTGGATAGCCTAACATAGGTTATACATATTTTATCTGATAGACTTAGGTGACCTATAATAGACTGATAAATCAACCAAGCATGTATTATGTTATTTAAATGTAAGGTAGGAAGCTGCAAGTTATTAAGTAACTTAATTATATTAACTTAATTAAAGCCAATAGTTTTTGGTAATGGATGAAGTAATGATTATTAAGCAGCTAGTGACATTGCAAGGTTGTGAAGTGAATTAAATACACAGTACTAATTAAGTTTAAGTCAGTTACAAATTGTATTGAGTAGGATAGGGAACACATAAGAACTTTGTTGAGCTGAGGTTTGAAGCCACCTAGATCAGTGATGGAAACACAAATGAAGTGATGCAGAAATTAGAATTGGCTGGAGGCCCTAGATACACCATTCACAGAGCAGAGCTATGATGGTGGAGTACCTAAATAGTATTCAATTATTTCAGTTAAAGAAAGATTAGCAGAAATATATATACATCCAATAGCTGACATGAGTACATCCCTACCCACAGTTGACGTGAAACAATAGTTTAAAAGAATCATTTAACCTACATCAATGCTTGGTAGCGGATGCTACATGGCGACTGTGACAGATAAAGAACAACAGAAGAAGGACAGTCTGATCAACATCTGAACTTGGAACTTAAAGTCAACAAAGAACCAGAGCAACTGAATAGCAGAAAACATGCAAGGAAGAAGAAGAAAACATGCAAGGAAGCAGATCTAATATACAGCCAGCAATGAGTCAACAACTACACCTAACATAGAGCAAAGGAAAGACAATGAGTCACACAGATCTACCAGCCACTACTACTTGTAATCAAAGATGCCAAACACATGAGGAAAAAAAGGTAGTGCCAAGAAAAGCACAAGCAAAACAACCCTCACCCCAAGGAGAGCACATTCAGAGACAGATGGATTCCCCATAGAACTGGAAACCCTGCACATGTCCCCAGAAACAGGATCCAATGAAGTTTTAAACACCCTACGCCAAACAAATGAAATGGAAATGATATTGAGAGCTGAGATACAACAATTAATGGAATGAATGTCGACATTGGAACAAGAGAATGAGAACACACTAAGTGAACTGAAGATTGAAATGGACAACCGTCTGGATAATCAAAGTGATAATTTCCAGAGAGATATCAAGGCACTAACAATTCAGCTGGCACAGTCAAAAAAGCTTTTCAAGAACAGAACCAGAAATAAGAGAAGGTATGCCAACAATTGGAAGATGTGAATAGGCAACTAATCCTTGACAATGATATCCAAGCCCAAGAGATCAAACAGCTCAAAGATAAACTTAGATCAACAGAGTTAGACAGAGATGAAGATCACGAAAATCAGAAGAGAGAGATAGAGGATCTGAGATGGAAACTGAAAAAACTGTGAGAAGATGAAGGAGAGAACCCAAAAGTGACAGCAATGTATGAAAGAAAAATTGAACAGGGAAAGGAAAGGAGCTTATGAGCATCACCCACGAATTTCAAAAAACACTTCAGAGAAATGGAAGAAGAGGAGGAACAAGAGAATAGGAAAATTATCAATGAGATAACAAGAGTGGTGACAAGTCAACTCACAGTTAGTGAGCAAATGACCAGACAAAAGAAACTGATCTATGAGAACTCGATGCTGCCAGAGAACAGTCACAATGATACAAAACCATGTAAGGCAACCCTGCCTAAATTTAATGGCAAAGTGGACAGCTACAACCCAACATTTTTGGAATGGCTGCAAATGTTTGAGATCACAATGCAGGAAAGAAAAGTGAACCAAAGGGCAGCAGCTGCAAGGTTCCCACTGTAACTAACAGGAGCAGCCTCTCAACACTACTTGCTCTTGGATGCAGACATAAAACAAGATTACAAATTACTAATCAAAGACTTTGTGGACTACTGCAAAAATGAAAGTTTCAAAAATCAATATTGAATCATATTGAATTCTACAAAAATGCAGAAGATGGATGACATCCAAAACTATATCCAACAAATAGAGTGATTGTTGACACTTAGTTTGAGGGAAAATAAGTATTCCAAGTATGATCTCTTTTCTCACATCTGCAAAGGCATGCCAGAGAACATCCATACGGAATTTGAAATCAAGTGTGACATAGATGATAAATTAGAGAAAATGATTAGGAAAGCTGTAGATATACAGGCAACAATAGAGAACAATGCCCGCATCTATGAAAAACTGATATGGAACAAGGAAAAACTGACAGAATAGAGAAACAACTACAAACCTCAAATGGGGAATACCAAAGCATACAGAGAAAAGAAAGTGGAGAAATTTATCAACATAAAAAATAAGGATGGGAAACCAAAAAAATAAGAGAGAGAGAGAGAGATATAAAATGCTATGCCTGTGGACAGAAAGGACACAGAAAGGATGAATGCAAAAAACAAATCAATATGATTGAAGAGGAAGAAGCATACTATGATGATGAGGATATAATCAAATCTGAATTGGAACTGGCAGAGGACCCCAAACAGAGGAAGAATCAGAGAACTAATAATGATCATGACGAACCTGGATAACATTAACATGATAATGACAATGATAAATGGGATTTTAATGAAAGCAACAATTGATACAGGAGCAGCAACATCAATAATAATGGATGAGTGCGTGACAAAACTGAGAAGATCTACAATGTTCAAGCAAAAGATTAATTAATGCTTCTGGAGAGTATATTGACACAAAAGGCAAGATTGAGGCAGTACAGATTAGAATAGCAAATACAACTTTTGAGCAAACACTAGTGGTAATAGACACCCACAACAACTTACTGCCCTATGAAGTGATATTAGGGGATGATTTCCTGACAAAGAATGGATGTGTGATTAATTATGCTGACAGAACAATTAAAGTACAAGAGGAAGAAATCAAAATCAAAGAGCAGGAAGGAAAACCATCAATGATAGTCTTCAAACTGGAGGAAGACATAAAACTGCAACCATATCAATGGAGCATGCACGGAGTGAAAACTGAAGAAATGATAATGGTAGACATAATAATTTATAACAATAAAGGGATCAATTCAAAAAGAGTGGCATTCCATCAAGCATGTGCATGATAAAAAACAGCAGAGGAAAGGTCCCAATACTGAATGCAACAAATCAGAACATTAACATGAAGAAAGCAAATGTACAAATATTTGGACAGTATGTCAGATCTAGTATCAAAGCTATTTGGAGAGCAATGGAAGACATTGATGAGCAGAGTAGTTTGTATGGTCAACTCAAGGACTTACAAATGAAAACAGGAGGTACTCCACACTGCTGACTTGAGGGTGAGTGGATGAAAACCATCAATGTAGCAAGTACTCCCCATGGCCGACTCAAGGGCAGAGGGACAAAAGCCAAAGAAGAAGATCAGTACAAAATACCCAAATTGGCAGAAGAGGAATACCAACACCTGAGCACAGCACAATTACAACAACTTTGAGAGGTGCTAGAGAGACACAAACAGATATTCATCTACAGAGAAATAAGTGTGGGACAAGTGATTGGTGAAATACACAAGATCATCACTAAAACAAATAAACCAATAAAACTGCCAGCAAGGAGAGTACCAGAGCAAATGAAGGACAAATACAATAGGATACTCAACAAATTGATTGATAACAAGATAATATGACCCAGTGAAAGCCCATATGCCACACTGACGGTATTTGTGGGGATGGAAGAGGAAGATATAGAGAAGCATAGACTTCTGGAAGCCCTATGGCCTATATGAATAGATATATATAGCGTTTGGTCTATGCAATGCACGCACAACATTTCAGACATACATACTGAAAGTGCTGAAAAATAAGAAACACAAGATGGAGGAAGGAGGAAATGAATACATTGATGATATGATTCATAACCCCCTACAGCCTATATGAATGGAAATAAATGCGACCTTTTAAAAGAAAAGATCGTATTTCTGGGATGAGTCATTGAGAAAGGACGAATATGTATGAAGCACAATGCAAGAGATATGATCAGGAGAATAGAGAATCTGAACAACAATAAAGACATCCAAATAATAATGGGCTTCTTCAATTACTATGGCACATTCATCCCCAACATTGCGGGGAAGACTGCCAAGATGACATGGCTGATGAGAAAATCAGTACCATTCATATGGACATGGCAGGAGCAGGAGGAGTTGTACAAAATAAAAGAGGAATTAGCAAAATTGCCATCATTATACACTCCCAACTACAATGAAACCTTCATATTAGACTGTGATGCTAGCAAGGTAGTGATTGGAGCAATGCTGGGCCAACTAAAGGATGGAAAGGAGGTACCCATACAATTCTTCAGTTGCAAGTTGAAGTCTAGCAAAGAGAACTATGGATCAACAAAACTAGAGATGCTGGCACTGATTAAGAGCATAAAGAAATTTAGGCATTTCTTAATAGGACGACAATTCAGGGTTTGCACTGACAACAGCAGACTTGCTTGGCTAAAAAAGTTCTCAGGTGATAAATCAGAAATAGTGTCAAGATGGATCAAGTATCTAAATGAATTCACCTTCACCATCGAACACTGGAGAGGAACACTCCATATGAATGCTGATTTTTGGACCATGCTTCCTGAGTATCATAGGGATGCAACCAAAGAGGACGGAGAGAAGAAACAATTCCAATTTTTACCACACACAGAGTATGAAGAGCTGCCAGAGATGAACATCAACAAAAAGGGACAAGCAGTACTACCAATCATGGTAAAGGAAGAAATATCAGAGTAGGAGATAATAGAAAAACAGAAAGATGACGTAATATTAAGTGATATCATAAAGAAACTATCAAAGTTAACCACAAGCTACTATGAGAGGTACAAATGGAAGAGGAACAGGAACGGACTCCTATATGTGGAAGGACAAAGTAACAGAATTGCAATACCAGAGTATTTCAAATGTGAATTAGTAAGGAAGATCCACGAGAAAGGCCATTTAGGCATCATGCAAATGGAAAGCATGTTTAATGCACGATTCTTCACAACAGTGATATGGAAGGTCACAGAGGAAATAATTAACAAATGCATGAAATGTCTCATCCACAACAAACAACATTTTCAGACACAGAGGGCGCCTCTAGAGAAGATCATAGCAATGCAACCAAACAAGATCATACACATAGATTTAGAAATGTTGTCCAAAGATGAGGAAGGATATCAGTACCTGTTGGTGATGGTTGACAATTTCACCAAGTACGCGAGGTTAATTCCAATGAAAAACACAATGGCTGAAACAACTGCCAACATCATAATGAAAGATTGGATTCTGAAATTCGGGCCAATGGAGATGATAATCACTGATAAGGGGCCGCAATTTAAAAGCAACCTGTTCCAGGAAATGGTATGCTTACTGGAAGTTGTAAGCAAGAGAACAACTGCATACCACCCACAGGCAAATGGTGCAGTAGATAGACTGAATAGAACCCTGATAAAGTTGATCAGAGTTACATCTTCAAGGGTAGGAGGTCGCAAATGGAGAGAACAATTGAAATGCTTGAGTACTTGTACAATACATCCATACATTTGACGACTGGGATAACACCATTCAAAGCCATGTTTGGCAGAGAAGTGGTGAGACAATTATCAATGTAATACTTCGCCTACAGTGGGAAGTTGGATAACCAGTATGTGAACCAACTGAGGAATCAGATAACAGCAATACATGAGACAATGTGTCATAACATGAAGAAATTGGCAGTGAGACAACAGTGTAACTACAATAAGAAAATTTACAGTCATGTGCATAAACTAGGTGACACAGTATATGCATTTACACCCACGAAACTAACAGACACAAACCAGGTCCGAAAGTTAAAAACAGTGTGGTCAGGTCCATACAAGATAATGCAAGTATTACCAAATAACAAGTATATGCTAAACAATGGTAGATTATTGCAATTCCAAAATTTAAAACGAGCAACAGCAGATATCAAGGAATTGATACTAAATGAAAATGCCAAGTTCAAAATAGGTCACATTAATGGTAATGAAATTGTATATGATATGAGTGAATTAGATAGTCTACTGGAAGAAGGCTTCAACAAAGAATTCGAGGCAAATATTGGTAATGAGGATATACAAAGGTGAGTGCTGCCAAAACAGGCAGCAGGAGATAAATATATATACAACTCTGAAACATGGGATATAAATTTATTGTCTGAATTTAGGAAAATCGAACAAGATGCAACAGCTGATGAGGAAGAGAGTGCGCCAAACCCAAAAACCTGAGGAGATGACCATGTCAAACCCACGGAGAAGGATATGAAGACAACCTCGAACTGGATGTCCAATGGAAGACAGAAGGGATGAGAACCAACCCACAACTAATCAGAGGCGCAGAGTGAGAAGGCATCTGAGTAGTCCCCAAGGCTGACTCCAGGGCAGGGAGACCAAAAGACATAATGCCTCTCCCACTGGAGATCTGCACCACCAATTCAAGGGCAAGCAGAGAACCAGTTAACATCCCAGAGATCTGCACTGCTGATTCGAGGGCACACAGAGAACTGGTGAAATGCAGCACAACTTTCCCTCCAGTCCACTTTGCTGATTCGAGGGCAGTGTGACAATTGGAGTTCCAGGGGAAGGTGAAAGTGGGTGAAGAACCATGTGCATACAAAAGTGATTAAAGGCTGACATATCAGTGGAACCCACAACTGGTCAATTGCTGTAAGTGCCAACTGTGAGCCAACTCGAGGGTGATTCAGTTGAAACCATCAGCATGGACTCACTTGATGGTGAGCCGAGCACCAGTAGACCATTACGGATTACACAGCTACATGCCCCCTCTGAAAGCACATCTGAAAGAACAGTGCGCTCAAAAGATAGAGAGAAAAGAATGTCAAAAATAGACGGGGAAACCCTGCACCCCTACTTCATGGGCACAATGAAAATGAGAACCAATGCATACCAAAAGCTGTCACTGGAAACAAAGAGTTATATTCAAAAGATAGTGAAGACAGAGGGCAGTAATCTACCAATAGTATTAGATGCGCAGAAAAGACCAATGGTCAACATGATTATAAGCTACCAAAGAGAACTGGATGAAACAGTGGAGCGACCATATATGTGCAGCAGGTTCATGTAACCTTCGATGACAACTTCACACTAGAGACAGCCCAAGTGATCATGGCATAGATAGAACAGATCGCGAAAATTCCAGAGATCAACATCAAAAAAGACAATTTAATGATTATCCATATTCTGAAAGAAAAAGAGTATAATAAGAATCTGGAAAAGCAAATAGATCAAACCTTAAGAATGGCTTGAGTGCAGGGCATAAGAGTGGTAATCATCAGAAGAACAACGATCACAGAACTACCTTATTTAAATGTAAGGTAGGAAGCTGCAAGTTATTAAGTAACTTAATTATCTTAACTTTATTAAAGCCAATAGTTTTCAGTAATGGCTAAAGTAATAATTATTAAGCAACTAGTGACATTGCAAGGTTGCGAAGTGAATTAAATACATGATACAAATTGAGTTTAAGTCAGTTACAATTTGCATTGAGAACTACACTGAGTTAGGATAGGGAACACATGAGAACTTTGTTGAGCTGAGGTTCGAAGCCACCTAGATCAGCTATGGAAACACAAATGAAGTGATGCAAAGATCTGAGTCAGCTGGAGGCCACAGATACACCATTCAAGGAGCAGAGCTATGATGGCGGAGTACCTAAAGAAGTATTCAATTATTTCAGTTAAAGAAAGATTAGCAGAAATATATATATCCAATAGCTGACATGAGTACATCCCTACCTGTGGTTGAAGTGAGACAATAGTTTAAGAGAACCATTTAACATACATCAATGCTTGGTAGCAGATGCTATACTAGTAACAAGTCAGGTTGTGAACAAATAGAACACTTTTACAAAATAGAGTTTAAGTTGAATTGTGTCATGTCTTGAGTATGCTTTGAGCTAGGATAAGGTACACATAAGTTGTATTGATGAGCTGATGCGTGGAACTCAATCAAATGAAACATCAGAGGAGTTGGGGAAACTGGATGTGGAGATTAGCTTTGGGCAGATGCCCACTATTGATCACTGGAGAAACTGCCACATGGCTTCATCACCTAAATAGTGAACAGTTAAATCTAGTTACATTAAGTTAATAGAAACACTAGCCAAGCAGTATCTAATTAGGTAAATTGCTACCCACAAAACTATGACTAGTGTTATAAAGTAGCAAGAGAAAAATAGCAGTGATGCCTGGTAGATGATGTTACAATAGTTGAAGAATCCCATCATCCTTTGTATATCTTTCTTGTTGTTGGGTTTTTCTATTTTACAGATCATTTCTCTGGCATTGTCCTTCATGCATATCCTACCTTTCTCTATTGTTCTCCCCAAAAATACTATCTTTTCTTTTAGAATGTCACATTTGTTCTCATTAATGCAGAGTACTGGGTTTTTTGTCACTCTTCATTGTGTCTTCCTCTTGCAGTTGTGTAGTCACTGCCTTTGTAATTTCATTTATGATTTTTTGTTTCTCAGCATCTGAGTCTTTGTCCAACATGTGTGGTGCTTTCAACTCACTCTCTTTCCTTGAATGAAATTCTATTTCATGGGTCCATATCTTTTGTTGGACTCTGATAATTGGTGTGTGAGGAGTTTAATCTCGTTTTGGAAAAATTTGCTTTGTTTGTCTATTCACATCTCCATGTTTTACTCAAGATGTTTTCATTTTGTCGTTCCATCTGTTTGACTTTGCTAATGTTAATTGTTTGATTTCATTTTTCAGAAGTGCTTCATTTTCTTGGCTCTTTCTGAGCATATCAACTATCTCCTGGGGGCTTGTCTCTGGTGGTGAGTTGAAAGACTGTAGTTCCATGTTGGGGATGAATTTTCACCAGAGTATGGTGGTGATCATGTTGTCACAGGGGTTACTGCCCTGGGTACTGTTTTCTTTGCACTGCCTTTCTTACCTTTTGTCATGTTTTCTTTTTGGTTTGTAGTGGTACTCCTTCTTGATCACGATTCCAGGATCCTGTTGAAGTGCTTTGGTTTGGGTTTAGGTAGCTCTCTTTGTTGACTAGTTTGTTTTTCATGTAGTTGTCATGTTGCTTAGCTTCCACTTTCACTTGTAAATCTTGTTGTAGTATGCAGGGGATACTTGTGGATGTTTCTCTTGATTGAAAAAAATATTATTGCTTTCTGAGAAGGAACATCTGTCTTAACTCAGGTAAATAGAGAACTTTTTTTCCATAGGTTGTTGTTCTTGGCTGTCACAGTTGCCATGTAACATCCTCTACCAGGCATTATTACTGTTTATCCTTTGTTACTATATAACATTAGTTGTATCTTTGTGGGTAGGGATTTACTAACTAGATACTGTTTAGCTTTTATTCATTTCTGTTAGCATAACCTAACTAGATTTAACTATTCACTATTTAGGTGATGAAGCCATACAGCAATCTCTCCAAAGATCAATAGTGGGCATCTGCCTGAAACGGATCTCCACATCCAGTTTCACCAGTCCCTTGATGATCCATTTGGTTGAGTTCCACCTCTCAGCTCAGTGATACAACTTATGTGTGCCCTATCCTAGCTCAGTGTATACTCAAGACAAGACACAATTCAACTTAGACTCTATTTTTGTAAAAGTGTTTCATGAGTTTGCAACCAGACTTATTACTAGCTGCTTAATTAACATTAGATGTAGCCATTACTGAAATATTTTGCTTTAATAAATAGTTTAATATTGTATTTATCTAGATATTTTACATAAATGCATGTTCTATTTTGATTAGTAGAACTAGGGTGTTGTGCTGCAATTATTGACCACAAAAAATACTTATCATCATTATTAATAATATTTAAAATTGAAACCCAAGATTTAAATGGTAATTTAACATATGTTCCACCCCAAGAAATTGTGTACATTTTAATATTTATACTATGCAATCCAATGAATACCCAGTTTGATCCTTCTAATTTTTCAAAATCGTCAATAATTTCCTTTAATTTTGAGGAAATGTTAATATTATTTACTTCATGCTTATCTTTTATTTCTTTCATTTTAAATTGATAAGGAACTATTACTTCTTTAAGTGTATCTTCTATACCTTTTTTAAATATTAAATAAAATGATCATTATATTTCAATGGTTGATTGATTATATTATAATACTTTATTAATGTTTCTGTAAACAATTTATTAATATCTATAAATGGAATTAAGTCTTCTTTACCCTTAAGGTTAATTGCATCACCTGCTGGTAATTTAGTACCCTTAAACTTAATTAATTGCATTAACATAATTTCTGTTTATTTTAACTGTTGGAATATAACCTTTTATTGTAAAATCATGATTTATTTCTGTATTTTTTTAAATGTTTCTTAGTTTTAATATGTGCATTATAATTTTTCTTAAGAATTGTCAAATTACACGTTTCACAAGTAATATTTTTTCTTGTTGTCATCTCTCTATATATATATTGTCTACAAAATTTTTTTCACTAATAGTGTGTCTATATCTTTTTTGTCTAGAAAAAATTTTTTCACTCTATATCTTTATGTTCTTTACCCAACTATTAAATTTATCAGGATATCCTAACCATTTAACAAATGAGAGTCAATTCTTTTTTCTTAACACTTTTTCAATTCTAAATATATCTTGATTAGTTTTTTGCAATTCTTCTTCATAAAATGATCCTTTTATTTCTTCATCAGCTAAATCCTTCAATGTGTATGTTATAGGGTCTGTTAATTTTAATTTATCAATAATAAATATTTCTTCAGTCCAGTTTGGTGTATAACCTTTATCAAAAACTTTCCTTTTAAGTTTGCTTATTCTAACTTTATCACCTACTTTAAATTTGAATTTAAGCACTGATTCTTTAGCATCTAGGTTTTCAATGTCATTGTACAAATTGTTGTAAACTTCATCTTCATTTTTCTCTTTGGAAGCTTCAATTGGAGTCATTTTTATAGAACTATGTTTTGTATTATTGTATTCATTTAATATTTTAGGAAGTATATCCAAATATTGTGTATGATTCTGCTTTGTGAATTCTTTCCACATTTTATTTTTAATTGTCCTATTAAATCTTTCAACAATTGAATTCTTCTCAAGATTTTCTGTTGAGTACATCTTTATTTTATATTTGTCACATAGTTCTTGAACATATTTATTATAAAATTCCTTTCCTTTATCAACCCATTGAAATTTGGGAATTCTAGTGGATAAATGTAATTGATCCTTTAATGCATCTCTAACAGTAGGTCCAGTTTTATCTTTTAGTGGAATAATCCACCCATACTTTGAAAATGCATCTACAATCATCAACAAATATTTAAAACCTTTGTTCCATTTACTAAATTTTTGCATATCAACTAAGTCAGCACACCAAATTTCATCTATATGATTTACAATCACCTGTCTTCTTCTAAAATTTCTTTTAATTGGTTTGTGAAGTTCATTAGCTAAAGTTTCCTGTGGGGTCTCCTTTAGAACTTTTTTTTCCTTCCCAAACCTAACATATGTTTTGTACCAATAACATTTGAAACTAATAACTTATCAAATATTTCACGGATATTCTTAGGTTTAACATTTCTTAAATTATTCAACATTTGTTTGTCACAGCTAGCTTTCCCCTTTTGACCTTTGTTATAACATATATCATGTTCTCTAGAAATAGCATCAATTTGATTATATGGCTGTACATTATTTTTCAATTGTTTCTGTAAAGGATTATATGGTCCAGTATATTTATGATTTGGAAGTGTGAAACCTCCTTTTGGTTTTGGAAGGTAACCAATTGCTTTATGAATATCAAGACCTTCACCAACTTTACTTCCCTTTCCAACAAATTGTGTCTTTTTACTTCCACAATTGCTACAAATTGATTTCAGCATATTTCTTCCATTTTTTGTTGTAAGTAATTGTCCTGAGCCTGGAATGGAACCTGTTAATCTTTTTTCTTTAACACAGTAAGTTAAATTAGTTGTCATCTATAAAATAAGAATTGAAAAAAATATTTTCTATTTTCCTTATATAATGAAGATTATTTATTATGATACTCCAAAAGTGAAAAATGACAAATCACCAGTAGATTTCTTACCAGAAGACCATAGAATGCTTATATGTGGAAAATCAGGATGTGGAAAAACTAATTTATTAATGGATATGATTTTAAGACCTCTTATATATTATGATAAATTATACATCTATACTCCAAATTTTCATCAAGAAAAAATACAAAATCTAATTAAAATAATGGAAAGAATATCAGATAAAATAGGTTATAATGTTTTGGAAATATTGCCAGAAGAATTTCTAAAAAACACTAATGAATATTCAACAACAGGTAGAAAAATAGTTATCTTTGATGACCTTGTAAATGCCCCAGAAAAGACACAGAATAAAATTGCAAATAATTTCACTGATGGTCGTCATCAGAATATATCAGCAATATATATTTCACAATCATATTACAATGTTCTAAAGAAAATAAGGACAAATTGTACACACATGGTTTTATACACTCCTGTTGATAATCATGATAAAAATTCAATTGCTAAGGATAATTCTTTTAATCCAGACCTTTTTGAAAGTTTGTCTAATTATGACTTTCTTTTTGTGAACAAAGAAAAGAAGACAGTACATAAAAACTTTAATGAAACTTTGTAATGAGCACACAGCAAAGTGTCCTGTATTGTATTAGCAAAGGGACAACATGTCCTGTATTGGATGAAAAATATTTTCTAAAATAATTATATAATAATGGATTATGATGAATATAGAAAACTAGTAAATCTTGAAGATGAAGTCAGTAAGCAAGAAAAAAAGATTTTACAACAAAAACGTGACTACATTAACCAACAAAATGAAGTTCAGTACAACTTACAAGAAACATACAAGCCTATTACAAAAACTATTTCAGATCAAGGAGATTTATTAAAAGATCAAACAAATGAATTAGTTCAAATGAGAAAAAATCAAAGGCAATTACAAGATGCAATAGAGGATTGGAAGCCATATAATCTTAATAATCTACAACAGTTAGAATATGAAAGTTCTCTTGGAGATGAAAGTTCTCTTGGAGAAACAGAAACAAAGGCTCCACAAATTGAAACCAATTTTGATATAGATGTTCTAAATAAATATAGCTTAATTTTACCAAATGAACTTAAAACAATCAATGATTCTGAAAGAGAAGAAATAATTAAACAAATAGATGAAATTATAAAAGATAATGGTATAAAAAAGACAAGATTAACCAAAGGAAATAAAATATTGGAAAAGAAATATCATGAGTTAAAAGTTAAAATTGATGAGTTTGAAAAAATTAATAAACAAAAAACGAATTTAACAAATGATGAACAAGCACATTATAATGAAATTATCAATCAACAAAATGAAGTTGTTGATAAACATGACCAAAATACAGCAAATTATGATGCCTTAGTAAGAGATGGGAAAGAATTAGATAAATATAGAAATTTTTTAAAATTTATAAAAGAAAGTACTCAATTGGTTGACACTATGGATGGAAATATACAAGGACAAGGATTCAAGAAAAACAAAGTATCTACAAAAAAATCTTTTCCCCTTAAAATTTATGACAACATGTTTGGACTTACATTTATAGATATGGATAAATTATATAGAGAATATATTTTAGAAGCTTACTATGTAGATCAAAATGGTATGCCTTATGGAAAACCAATTATTTCTGAACCAATTGATCAATCCTTTATAGATCTTTTAACAAAGAGATATAATAAAAAACAAGATAAATACACTGAAAAGTTTAAGAGAGTGTTTAGGATTCTGGTGAAACTTGCTGGAGTTACAGGTAATCACAAAAATCAAAAAGTTAAAAAGATAATTAAGGGTCAAAGTGACTTCTACTACAATGATCCTTCACAATTAATGGATCGCTTAGAATTACTTACTTCTTCTAAGAATGCTGGAAATGATTGTGCTCAAATTTATAATGAAATTATTCAGTTAATTGACAAATTAGTAAGATTGAAAGCTATTACTAAAGATGATGTTAAGAAGTTTTACAATAAATTTTCTTAAGGAAAATCTTTTTTTTCTTAAGGAGAACTGTGTTCTCTGTTGTGAAATTAATTGCACGCCTTCTTAAGGGAAAGGAACTTTCCTCGGAAAAAAGATTTTCTTTTTTCCTGATATATTAGATATGACTGAAATTCCTCTATTTCTAAATTCAAATTATGAAAATGTTGTAGGTAAACCTTCTGATTATACACACAACCACATTACATTTGCTTAGATCAAATCAATATGTCATACTCTTGGTACAATATTTCTGAGGAGTATAAGAACAACAAAATTGAATATTCTCATGATGAGGCTATTACTTGGACAAAACTTACACTTCCTGATGGTATTTATCAGTACAAAGATATATCAGCATATATAAATAATGAAATTGCAGCAA
>CABFPE010002150.1:0-16566 GCA_900660155.1 Hofstenia miamia
TTCCTAACTGCTGACGAATCTGTTTTAGCTGCCTTTCATGCGAAAGCTGCACTCGTTGAATGCCATGCAACATTTCTTTAATTTCACTAAAATTAAGCAATGTATACTTGCAATTGAAATTTAATTCACATACAAATAAAATGAAAACCAATATTAACATTGAATTTAAATACTGAATAAATGCTTTCAAAAAATGAATAACTCTAAATATGCATTTCTTAACAAGATTTGCCAACTAACATGAGCATAAATTGTTTACCTTAGCGAAGAAAACAGTTGCGTTTGGAATTGAGTTTNATATATATATATATATAGAATTAGGCGACATCCGACGCTTCCTAAGTATGTTAGATGCCTAATCATCACGCTCTTCTTCTATATCCAGTGTTAATGTTTTTTTATAAAACATATGACACAGGAATAGTGGCCATAGATAAGATCAAACCGAAAATGACAACACGTAACAGAATGCAGAAACATCAACGTAATTGTAATAATTTAGATTAATCGAGCACGCTGTTTACGATTAATCTAATCTACTTGACCAGCATTATAGATTAATACATATGGTTAATCTCGATTAATCGCGTTGACGATTCCTGGTGACACGACACAGTCCCATCGATTCGTGCCTTTGCCCGCAGTCTCTGACTCTGTGCAAGACACTCCTCAATGGATTCAGGATCTCATTGCGCTAATCAAGAAACACTCAAAGTACTTTATTGCTTCCATGTACTCAAAACTCTATTAATACATGAACATTAGGTATAGAGAGTTTAAATATTTTCAAAAATTTGAAATTTTCAAAGAAATTTTTTTTCTGAAATAACTTCAGCCACAGCAATACCCTTTTAGTGAAATCTTCAACATGCACATGTTCCCCAACAGGCAATATTTTCAGATTTGAAGAATATTGCTTATAAATTTGTAAAATAGTGTTGTCCTTCGTAATGAACGATAGACAGTTTAAGGTTTTATAGAAATTACAATTTTACAAAAAATGTATTAATTGACATTTTAAACGTATTAGGAACATATTTGTGATAGTGAAGATATCATTTACTTAATTTAATGATAGTGACTTTGACAATTTTGTAAAAATGTGATTTCTCGTAACCTACTTATGTAGATCATGATTGATTACATTGCTTTCTAATAACAAATTGGCAAGATTTGCAGATACTTATTTTGCCTTCGACACAGCATTTTAAATTTTGGATTTGAAGATTCTCATTTAATAAGAAAAAAAACAATCGTTAATTAGAAGGCCACATGGATATGCTGCACAGTGGAATGGGAAGCTTAAGAATTATTCACAGTCATCAATAACATTTTGAAAAGTCATAGAAGATAAAGCGGTTTACTAGTTAAAATTTTTTGCATGTGAATAGGTTTTGGGGTTAAAGGCCTGTTCAGGGTGGAGCTTTGGGATTCCTCACTACTTGTGGAGGATTTCTTTCCTTCCACTCTAACTCCGCATTGGATTATGATATTAAGTCGAAAATTTGCACAGATATTTCTCAATCAACTTTGAATGTTGAGAATTTTGAAAACTTCATAGTTTTCCCACATAATTTGCATAATGGTCAGAATAAATTGGAAATGATAAAATTTAATAGAATTCACCATAAAATTATCAAACATCAATTAATGATTACCTTTACTAAATCTTAATGTGAAAAATGTATGTGTATACTAATGTTTTCGAAAAACAGCTATTTAAAAAAAGAAATATTTATCCACCTTGATTTTATGGAATTGCGTTAACCCTTCATCTCTAAAATTAGATCCTTAGCAAGATAAACCTTCGTAGTATCTCGCGTTTTTAATGTATTATCAAAAAAACTATAACTTTCTTTTGCCTTCAGTTTTTATGAATTCTTCACTTGGTATCAGAAAACAACTGAGTTTCCAAACAACAAATGTTTGTTCGGAAGATTGACGATTTATCATGCTTGACTAGCTTGTTTCTTCAAATGGTTAACCCTATATCCACCAGGACCAAGAAACATTTTAAAGTAACAAACCGCTTTGTCACCTTTTTATATACAATGTTATCCAAGACTGTTAGGAAATATTGAAAGTCTTTGATATGGACACATGTAATAAGGAAGATTTGCACTAAAAATTATTTCTGTGCCTGAAGCAGGGTCTCCATCCGCAAAGGAAGAGGTGGTCGCATCGTAGATCAAAACCATGCAAGGTCGCGAATTAAAGCTGAAAATGGAGGAGACAATTCTCTATCTTGTGATATTTTCAGATTTTAAATATATTCATTAGTTCGTTAGTTAGAAGTGCTTAATTTTTTTGAGGAAATTATCACAGATTATATAAAATTAGTAGTCAATATACGTTTATTTAAATTTAAATTTCAAACTACTTTTTGTAAGATGCTATGAAATTCATTCCATTTTACGTTTTTCTACCCGTGGATATATCAATCTTTGATTACATAGTTGACAACACTCTGATTACCTGGGAGTGAACTAGCTAATCATGCTAATTAGCTAATGCCATCATTCCAAAGCACCTGGTAATTGGACTTCACTGCGGCTTGCCCAGTGGATTAACAATCGAATGAAGTTTAATTGGTTCCAGCAATAATGCTAACTACAATTGTTCTTAATCAACACAGTAGCATGCCAAGTGACAGACTTTTCAGATAATGCATAATTGGGTAATTTGGGAACAACCAACAAAGTAATTGCTAATCAAGGTTAACTTGCTAAAGTAAAATATAATTGATCTCGCATAGAAAAAGTTTCATGCCATTTAACAAAGTATAGTGTTTCTAGACTTTCAATTAAACAACTGTAAATAACATACGCAAAAACTATTTTATGGTAAGTTTAGATTTTTTAATTCTGTGAACTAAAAAATAACAAAAATTCCCACATATTTAAAAGTGTTAAATTACATTACAATTTATATTATGTTAATATAAAATTCTCAAAAAACTATTTTAGGTGGAATAATATATTAATTGTTGCAGAATTCAACATGTAATACATTAATAGTGTATTAAACATTTCATGCATTCGGCATGCATTTCGATTTAAATAGTTTCTACGAATTGTAATTAAATTTTTTAATAATGTTTTCAAGAATTTTTCTACAACTGATTTTACTGCAAAACTTGGATTTATAAAAAATATATATTTTGAAATGCTAAATAATACTTTTTGTAACATTTGCAGCAGGTTCTAATGTAATGTACACCTTAGTAGTCTGCAAACACATGACTTTAAATACTAAATCATTTGACTAACACATTGGTATGAAAAAAGTTTAATGCCACACCATTCTCTAAAGTATGTGTGAAATTGAATTCATTACTATTGTTTTGTTATTACTCTGCCAAGTGTTACAATAAAGGACTAAGCATTGTATTATCCAATAGTAAAATGATAATTTGTTAATATGATATATATTGTGAAGCATATCTTATGTCAAATGGTAATTCTAAAATCAATAACACTTATACGAACCACATTATTAAAAAATTGTATATTAGTTAACCAAGAAAATATTTTTAGTGACCTAAAAGCAGTTGCATTCCATTTTAAATGAAATCTTACTTATTTAAATGTGCTTACCAACATTTTTCTTGCAACATAAAAACCTAAAAAATTAGAGTTATAGCTTGCTTAAAATATGACCATCAAAATTTTAATTTCTTAGCTGATTAATAATTGAGAATCATAATTGTTAATTATTAATAAATTATATTTTATATGAAATAAATTCATAATTTATTTTTTCAAAAAAGGTCTATGCTGATCGAAGAAGTCCTTGCTTCCACTTACTAGTGAATGAAGAAGCTGTAATACCAAAATATCATCTTTTTAAAGATTAAAATATATTTCTTTTTGCAGTTCTATCAAGCTTGCGCATGGAAATGCGATCATCTTCCATTTTAATTCCATTTCCACAATTATTTTAAAAACGTTTCCGTATTTTTCTATTAATTTCCACATCTTTCCATAACTCTTAAAGCTAGTGATTGCAGTTCTGTGGGACCAGAATTATATTGGTTTCAGTTGCATTTAGTCCTAATAAATTTGGACCCATTAGATACGCATGAAATTTTCTTTTTCGGTAGTCCTATTGATCACACGGTACCACTTCTATTTTGATCAAAAATGGAAAACAATATTAACAACATTCTAATATTCGTGATTCTAGGCTTTTCATTTTCGTCTTTGTCCAATCATATGCGACGGAGTGGTCTCGAATAATCCTTCTAGTGGTTCGTCAAATTTTCAATAATTTGCACAGAAATTTCCAAATCAGTTCAGACACGCTCTTTGATTGGTTTGTTTACGTAACACTTGATGGAATTTTAAATGCTTTTGATCCTGTCCTCGACTATTTAAATTACTTTTCTGTTAGAAAATTGCGTTTGACTAAGCGCTTATAGTTTTGGGGTTTGTATCTCTAAGAACGATTTATATGTCAAGTCACGTCCTAGTGGAATTTCTCCCAAAAAGATTATTTTTACCTAGCAATTTAATTCTCTTGTACTGTCAAATTCTGGAACAAAACTATTCTAGCGACAGCTCTTATCTCTGACAATTTACGGAAAATAAGATTAAACTCTCGATGTTTATTCAACCCAATGTACTTTTATTAATCCACTAAAACTTTTAAGCAGAAACGTTTATTCTGTAACAAACTAAACGAGTTTATCAAATTAGAATTTAACTAGCATGAAAACAACAATTAAATCTGATTTCAACAATTTACCACAATTTTTCCAAGTGCTTAAAACTAGCGATAAAATTCTAAAGTGTTAAAGTAATTTAACATAACTTATGTGTGAAAAACAACACTTATAAGAACGAATTTATTTTAACTTACTATTTCAATAACCAAAATGTGAAATACCAAACAAATATACTAAAAACTTAGTAGGCTTAAGAATTTGGAAATTTGGAACTAACTTAATTAGCAATCTGACAGCAAAACTTTAGAGACCAACTCGACAACAACTTTGACTACCAACTTGACCAGTTTAAAGCAACCAATTCAATAGCAAAACTGACAGCGTCTCGTGATCACTTTTGGACTGACTTTGATCATACAGACTGACGGACAGCATCACTGACCAAAATCTCAGCAACTTGGAATAATACTTTGGGCGCAAAACTGGCAGCGTTCTGCGCTTGCTACTCTTCTCCAACAGCAAAACTGGCAGTGTCTCGTGCTGAACTCTTCTTCTGTTCTTCTATGTTTGTGTCCCTATTTATAGTCTACGTCCAACTTCCTCTTGGCGATTGGATGTGGTTCCACTGACGTCATATTTTTGCAAATGAGCTTTTAAATTTACTTTGTATCGATTTTCATCCAGACTTGATGTGTACCTTCTAGAATCAAAATTTCTTTTAAACGGCCTTTTATTGGCAAATTTAATCCAAAAAAAATCGAATTGGGGTAGTGTTTCCGTTTGAACTGGTTTTCCCATCGATGAACTGATGCTGATTGCTAGTTTCAAGTTTAATTGAGTTTCTAATTTTAAAAGAGAAATGCCCGATAGCCTACTAAAATTGAACAATATACGAAACCTAATTAAATTTTCTAAAGAACTGAATTCAGTTTACAATTTTGGCAAATAAATATTTTACATTTTAAATAATAAAATTTATAAGCACACACATACATATGGAATACCACCAAATTTTCTGACATTTCTATTAATTATTTCAGTTATATATATGGAAAACATTCAGGTAGTAAACTGCTATGCATCACAAACTTTCTTTAGATTATAATATTAACTGTGGTTTCATTGGGAATTAAAAAAATTTATTTGTGCATATATCGACAACTAGAATTACCTTAGCTGTACTAGCGTACTGATGTAATGATCTAGCTATAATATCATTTGACATCAACAAAATTTTGTCGTTCTATTAGCTCTGCTTTGCATGATTCAGACAAATTTTGATTATTATGATGTGTTTTATAATATAACTGTTCTTAAAATTTATATTTATACTCAATAAATTTGTGGTGTTTTGAATATTTGCTGTAGCGGTGAGAATGTTTTATGGCATTGCATTTCCATAAATATCCATTAAATTTCCATTCCATAAAATAATTTCCATTTCTATTAAATTTCAACTTCCTAATCTGAAAATGGAATGAAATGAAAATTTCTATTTCCATTGCACCACTGAGTTCTATATATAAATTTTAAATAAATCACTGTCTCAATGCGCTGACACAAAGATTTCATTGAGCATTATACATTCTCTTTACTTTTGATAACCTCGTTTAGTATCTCAGGACAATGTTGCAGATAGCCATGAAAATATACTGGTGTCTACTGGATAATATGAACAAATGAAAAAAATCAGTTCGGCTTATTTATACATCTCATTAAAATTTTTGAATTTTATCTAAAAAATTACTACAAAATATAATATTTAAATTTTGTCATACATATGTTAATGTGAAGGGATTTGAGATTGCCTTATGTCAGTTTAATTTGCATATTTTTTAACTTAAAATTTTCAAGTTCAAAACTCGTATGTATATTTGAGCTTTATCGATACTCAACTATTACTCGGAGAGTAAAAATAGTGCATTTATAACAAATTTATATTCTATTTGGATTTTGCAAATGTTAAATAGCAAAGCATAATGCAATAAACTTTCGATTCTCTGAAACTCATTTGTCTGAACACATGCTGTTAGAGATATTAATTTAACTAAATTGACATTTACATAAATTTATGCTCAATTATTGATCATAGATAGCTATTTATGTATACACTGAGCTTCAGGCTCTGGTTGTTAATATTTACCGCATATTGTGCATTGTGTTGCAGCCCTACCATTATACATGAATGTTAACCATTGTTTCTTATAGTTGAATAGACTAACAAAACAAATCGATTATCCAATCTTTGAGAAACAACTGCCCAATAAGTGATCGAATAATTGAAGTTTTACTATGCATTGTACATAGACATTCAATGTGTATAATTCTAAAAATTGTATATGCTTAGCAATTCATTATAAGATGCCGATGTATATGATTATACACTTTAATTTTTTTATTTATTTCGTCAACTTTATTTTAGCGTGCAAGGCCCATAGCCATTTGTGCTAGCAGATAGCGGGACTAACCCCTCCCTGGAAAGGCAGGCAATAACTCCTCCTGGACAATAAAGCTAAAGGCAAAATGAGCATTCAAAAATAAATTTGTTAATTAAATTGTTGCAACTTTGCTCTCAATAATGCGTGAAAGGTATTTCTAAGTCTATTTTTCAAAAATACTGGCCACTCACGTGATAACTAGATTACCTATCCAGAAAATTCCGCATACACACATACATATAGCACAAAATTTAAATGGCGTACAGTCTTCTTGGTAAAATTTTAGTTTAAGTTTTAAGGAAAGTGAAAATTCCCATTAACCCTTCCTGAATGCGTGTCGACCAGTATTGCAACCGGGCGTAATTTTATTGACACGATCCGGCCCGGCCCGGCCCGTCCCATGTATTTTTAAGCCCGGTCCATCTCAATGCACGAATTTTAAAGTCCTGCCCAACCCGTGACGCTTTTATATTTCAACCATAGGAATTAAAAAAACAATGCTCAAAAAATTTAATACCGGCTTTCACTGCTGAGTTTAGAAGATCTATTTGACTGAAGTGTTCAGAATCCAATCTGTTTCGTTTTTCTGTGAGAATGTTGCCAGCGTCTGAAAAATCTCTTTCGCTTTGTGCAGACCACCTTGAATGGGAAGTATCTGACTGGCTATTTTTGCTATGGTATTGGCGCCAAAACACAAGTGGGTTTCTTGGATCATCTGAACGGATCGGGTGATGATCTGTAAGCCACCATTTCATTTTTTAGTTCTTCACTCGGCTGCTGTTACGGCAGTTGGTTGTCCTGCATCAAAAAAATCACTGAATACATCTTCTTCCTCGTTATTTGTTATTCGCAATGCTTTTGCTGGTGGGGATGATCACTGTTATCGGTCATGTAGCTAATTGACCACATTTGTATATCCTCTAACAAATCATCTTTAAATTTTCTTTCTTCCCTCGAAGATATGGGTAAGAAGTTAAAAATCTTGAAAGAAGGATCCAAAAATGCTCCCAACCAATGAACAGCTGTGACGGATGAGTAAAATTTATTATCCAGACATGTCTTTATGCTTAGTTTTAGCTGTTTAATTTCTACATGATCGTCGTCGTCACTTTCTTTGCAGAAATTCATCAGCTTGTAATAGCTTGGCACAGCATAATTGACTGTTGGCTTGCAATTGAATTGCAAAACATCAAATATTTTTGTAAATTGAGCAGTGAAGTCTGCTATTACGGCGTTAAGCTCTTCATCTACAACGGTTAGCAATTGCAATTTTCCAGGTCTCTCAGAAAGAAGTTCTGATAGAGTTTTGTAGCTCTTTTTATTGTCAAGGTCCTGTTGTGCAAAGATGTCCAAAACCGCGTATTGCCACCAGATTTGAGGGCCATTGGGAGTTTTTCCTGGATTCCTTACGCTTTCTTCACATATGCTGCAAGATTAGTCAAACTTGTATCGAATGATTTGAGAACAGCGCTTTAATCAATCTGTATTTTCCAAGCATTTGTCAAAACTGTATGTAGACGGTGTAACAGACAGTCAATTCTGGTTTCAAGTATTAGCGAAAACGATAATTAGGCCCGTTAAAATCCCAATTTCAGGCCCAGACCGGCCCGTTTACATTCTTGAAATATATGAGCCCGGCCCGTCCAAGACCTGCTCGGCCCTGCCCAGTCTGTACAAAAACCCGGCCCGGTTGCAACACTGGTGTCGACCACTTAAGTGATAATGATGGCTACGGAATTTAAAAACATTTAAAACGTTATATTAAGATCAATGAAACAAATTTGTTGCAAAAATATTTCCATTCATCAATTTCTCAAACTGCCATCGTTAATTAATGAACTATGCAATAAAATGAAGGGCTAAGACGCCTGCCCAGGAAACATTCCATTATTTGGCCATTGGTGGTAAATGACCGTTGGCCCATCAATTTTTGCCAAACATCATCAATTATTGGGCCACTGATTTTAAGATAGTGAGCGATTGTTGGATCAATAACAGTCCATTGTTGGCAAACAGTGGATTTTTGATACAATAGCATTAACTTTTACATTTAGAACAACAATTTTAAAATGTTAAGCAGTTCAAACATTGCTGTTTAAACAAACACAAGCCCAAAAAAGGACAGACGGATATCTTTGAGATCCTGTCATGCACATTTAATTTAGACATTTGGTAGAAATTTGATAGAATGTCTTGTTTATGAATGAGAACAATAAGCATATAAATCTGGTAAATTTAACAAAAAATTTGAATTTTAAAATTAGGTACAATTTTAAAATAATAATATTTTAAGTCGTGAAAAAGCTCTTCTGCTCAAGTAAAGAAGTGAGTTATATTTACAAGCATCTGCTCATTGATTATTCATTATTAAGGTTGCCACTGATACCACTAATGGTCCAAAAATGGGCCACTGATGGCATCAGCGGTCACAAATATTGCACGCTTCCTACCAGCAGTCCACTGATTATGGCCAATGTTATATTATGAATTGTAATTCGTAACTTGGTATAATTTAATTGAGTTGAGGGTGTGTTATAGCATATTGGGCGCGTTTGCTGCAAAACCCGTGTGCACGGAGTTTTTAATTGCAGTGCACACTATATTAGCTTGAATCAATGGGGTAAATTGAATTTGATAAACTGTATCGTGTGATCGTGTGTGTGATTCACTGATTCATTCTGCATAGATCAAGGATGCGTAATTGAAATCGTTCTGCAATCTAACTTTGCAAAGTATTAAATGAAAAATTTTAACCCTGCGAATGCAGTTGTTGAATTTAATTGGTACATATGATCAGAAATCAATCCACATAAGATTGATGAAATACGTTAACATTATTTCCTACACACTTCTATACTTACTAAATGAAATTCACCATGAATCTTTAACAATAGCAAACTCCCACATGCATACTCATGCTTTACACCAATTTGGAATATAACGGACTATTATTTCTAAAATGAAACCTTCAATATACAGAGTGTCCAAAAAGTCACTTTGTAGTGGTGCTATAACCACTATAGCAGCAAGCAGGCGCTCTCTTAGTTACCACCGTTAGTAGCTTTGGTTGGCCAAAGCGGGAGAGGCGTAACCCTCTCAACTGAAGTTAGGCCTTCGGCTTCACTCTGCTGATCAGACTCAACACAGATCAGCACTCTGCGTGCCAGGGGTCGCCAGAGGTTTCTCAAACCGGCCTGGTACACTTTTAGGATTAAGATCTGGATCCGGATCGTGGAATCACCCACTCATCAATGTGTCGACTGTTTGAGCAACCCCACTTTGTAGTGGGATCCAAAAGGGCAGTGCGGCTAAAATTTAGGGCCTAAACCGTTCCAGAAAGTACCTACTCTCGGTGGTTCCTTTAGAATCCAACAGCCAAGCTGAAAGGCGTAAGCCGAATCAGAAGGGCCTTCGGGGTTCTTCTGTTAATCAGACTCAAAACATATCAGCACTCTGTCGCCAATCGTCGCCAGAGGTTTTTCACAATCAACCAGCCTTAGTGGTAGACTTCTAGGGGTTGTAGTCTGAACCCCGATTGTGGATTCACCCACTCATCAGTCTGTTGATTGGTTGAGTAACCCCGATCACTGCAGTAAAAGACAGGTTTTCATGCGTTGTTGCATGTTCAAGAATACCATCTTCAAAGTTTGGGTAATTTGTTCAATGTTGGTGTTTAGTGCCACTTGAAACTCCAGAGCGGCGTGTGCATTCTTGACGAAACCGATTCCTTAAGATCTCTCCATAACAAGAACTCTGCCGGGGATAAACCAGATCACCCAGCATACCATAGCCCTCGAGAGATGAAGGGTTTCCGAAGAACTTCTGAATAGGCTGCATTGTGGTCACAATGGTGTGGCATATTGCGTTATTCTACTGGAACAAGCCTCCTCAAGGTTCCTGTCTGAAGAATTGTTCTGAAGTGATGGTGATGGTTTCAGTGGTGAAATGTGACCAACTCCTTAAACAAAATACCTTAAGCACAATGTTTTTAGTGCACAGTGACTCTTAGGACACCCTGTGCTTATCTTGAACCTTCAGACAATCAATTTCTTTAACCAAATAACTAAAATGTCTATAATTTAGGATCTTTATAAAATGTTATTTATAAGTTAATTTAATGAAAATTATGTGAATTTGTTCTTTCTGTATCGTTCATATAATTGCAAAATATCATATACAAGCAGATCCAACCAAGAGCGCATATCTTTGTTTACTTCAGTGAAATAATTTTTTAGCGAGGATTTTTTAGCTATAATGCAGATCATGTTAATACTATTTTAAGCAAATAGTTTAAAAGAGTTTTCGCTAATTTAGATATTTTCATCCATGGTGCCCCAAAATGGCAAAATATTTGCCTTTTTAGAATTGACGTTTTGTGGCAAATTAAATCTACATTAATGCCTATACTGCGTGATATCGCGTGGAAATTTAGAAAATGGATAAAATGAATGTGACCAAAAAGCTGCTAAATACACTAAATTCAAAACAAATTAAATCTAAAATTTAATAAATATGTCATGCACTTAAGCAAATCATAAATATATACAAAGTTAAAATTTCGGTGTCAAAAATAACATTTTTGTCAAAATCTACTATATTTCTAATAATATACATGTAACTCGCATTAATTCCTTTGCATCTCAAAAATTAAACTAAGTATATCATATGATGTGCAGTAACTTACTAGTGCACCACTATTAATTGTAGGTGAGTGTAATAAGCCTTGATACAAATGCTCGATTTTAAACATAGCTCCACTGACCACTTCTTGAGAAATTGTGGTTGGAGATCGAGATCAAAGTCAATTATTGGATTCGAGGAAACATTGAGTACAAAAAGGATTTTAAATTTGAATTAATAATAGCTGATGTACTCATTTGGAAGGATCATGGGGCGGACTCGCCAATCAACAGTTGCAGGAGTCAATAACTTTGCAAGTGCTATGGGAGCCCTATAATGAAAATGCTCCTGATTCCCTTCCACTCATTTCCTTAATTTAGAAATAATTTGTCGCATTATCACAACCTGATGAGATGCATGACCCTAAGTGCTGTTACTACCAACCAATAGTTTTCTCTTTAATATTTGAATGCATATTAATTCATTTTGCCAAATGATTAACATACATCTTGATTTTTACAGTGTAGTGAATGATATCCAAAATATTTTTCAAAAATTGGCTTACATGAGCAAACATTAAGTAACGTATTCAATGCATGGAAAAAATACAATTTTATTTTTGGTACTTGCAATAAACTCTTATATATACACTTTTTTTGTTAGACCCTATCTGTATCTGCTATAGTATGTACGTTTTTGTGTAAAGCCTATGCATGCGTATTCATCTAGCTTTATGTATCATTAAATAGTGAATTTCGTGCTTAGCTGGCGCACTAAGTCATTATTATTGACTAGCATATGCATAGAAATTCATGATAGTATGCTTTATGCTTTAGTAACACTATTATTATATTAAATAGCAACAAGAGCATCACGTGTTATAGAAAATTTCAATTCATAGTAATTTACTATACATGTATTACACATATCGACAGTGAATATTATTTGCACGCACCATGCCTACAGCGATTTGTAGCATAAAATTAAGCATCACAAACATACTAGTAGACTGGTATAATATAATTTTATCCTTAAGAAAACCAGGGATTTTAATGCCATTTTTTAAATGTTTATATCAAAAATAATATAATGTTCAAAATCTGAGAGCACCAAGGGTTTGGGGAAGTCAGTTTTTGCATTCATGCTTTTTATAAGCGACCCACCTCTGCTCCATTGAGGCCTGCTTTTGTACGACTTTCGGTGCCGTGACTGGGTTTGGGATATCTTTGCACATATCAAGAAACTGTTAAATTTCATTGTTGCTCAAAACCTTATAAATACATAAACGATAGCTTTCAGATTTAGCATAGCGTTAACAATTTCTTTGTATGGTCATGAAAATTTTTCAAAAAACTCCAGCGACTGTTTAATACAAAATTCATTCTCCATGCATAACTAATTCCTAATAAAGAAGTTTATTGATCAATTTTGTAAGAATATTAATAAAAGTAAATGCTTTTATTGTCAGATGAAGTTTTCTTTTTAATGAAAACTAGTTTACTAATAGCTTCATCTTATAAACAGCTACTACTCAGAAATATACTGAGTTGCTCATCACTTCATTGAAATTTTAAGAAGAGCAATCCAATTGTCGGAAGTGATTACAACAAAAGCTACGTTTAGATTTTGCTTAAGTGGCCAAAAATTTCAATAAAGCATCAATTTTTTAATGTAAAAAGTCATATTTTGGATTTCAGTGAATTTTGAATAGTCTAATTCATGTTACTTTCATGAATTACTAAAGTTATCGGACAGATTTTTTAAAAACTGCAAAACTGTGATAATTAATGTATAATTTTTAATTATGCATTAAACTTAAAAAATCAGCTAAAAACGTTTTTATATAAAGTCTAAGCATTTTATTTTTTAAAAACCTACGGAAGGCTTTAGCCTTAGCTAATTCAGGTTTGATGCCGACTGGAAATATTCTATCGTTTACATTTTTAAAAACTCATCTTTACTAGTTTAAAATAAATAGTAAACCAAAAACGGTAGCTATATTTGCCTTTTACTTTTGTTCCTTAAATACGCAGCAATTTACTTGTGAATTTTTCTTGCTGAATAAGAGTTTATGGGTACATGTCACCAAATTTATGATTAAAATTGCTTTGGTGGGAGAGATTTGGATGAGGTGCATGCAGATTTCACTCTTAAAAAACCTGTTACTTTGTTTTTTGGATTTTAAATATTAACTATTAGTGGATAGGAAAATACATAACAAAAGAAATGCTAATGCAAAAGTAATGTTAAAATCAATATACTAAATATGTGAAAAATCTCTACTCCGCAGATATTTCATAAATATATTTAATGTTTTCTGAATTGTTCATCAAATTAACACCTTAGGGGCCGTTTTCGTTTAGCTTTAATTTAATATTAATCCACAAAACATTTGTACGTCGAAAAGATGTAAAACGCAGAAAAACTAAAGTACTTTGGAATTATATCGAATTCTTAATCCGATTTTTGAGTTAAAGGGACAATTTTGCTATAATAAATTAATTGCAATTAATGATGACTGGTTAGCAAAGATTTGAAATGAGTTCTTTGTTGTAAAACCGTGCATTTAACTTGAGAGAAAGTTGTTCCTCAACATATTCTGATGACAATGATTAGAAGTTAGCAAGAGGATATTGGTACTCAAATACAATTCACCTTTAAATTTCTGTTCTAGGATAAGTGATGCAAAGTCGTCTACGTCAAAACCTGGCATGTTATCTGTTTAAGCAACAAGATAAAACTGAATTTTTTCTTCAACAGAAAGTAAGTCAGCCACTTTATTCTGGATTCTCGAAATGGTAACCTCGAATTCTTTAGAATGAACAATATCAATATCAGACCCGAAATATTTGGCCATATCTGAGTAGTCCATGATGATATCATTAAAGAGTGACCGAGCGTCTGCAATGCTCAAGACATCCTGTTGTAAGAATTTTTGAATCAAGCTGAATTTCACAAGGTCTGTTCGGAGCTCATATATATTCTGGAGTTTTCAGGAACTCTATTAATGCCTTATCATTTGAAAAATCTGTATGAGACAATATTTCCTGTATTTTTATAAAGCGTTCAACCATCACACAACCTTGTTTTCCAATAAAATGCATCACGCTAATTGAACCTCCAGCATGCAATTAATTGCAGATAATTTGCAAAAACAACCAATTCATTGTTAATTGGCAGCCGCGGAAATCAATTAATTGTAGTTTCATAACAAAATTATTTTTAGTGTATTTGATAAGACTCTTCAAGTTTTTAGTCAGGAATGTTATGTATGCTGGGGAGTATAAATATTCGCTGATAATTTCACGGTTGAGGTTCACATCAGGAAAAATACATCAAATGCTTAAAAAAAATTCAAACTTTGACTGATTAAATATATATTTTTACAGCGCTTTTCTTGCAGATCGTCATTGTGACATTTAAAACGTTCTGTTTATTATGTGGGTCATCTTAATAAGTATTTATATTTATATATTGTCTTATTATGATTTTTAAATAACTGCAAAATATTTTAGAATAATTTTGAAAACGATGAATTCCATTCTAATTATTTCCTAAGGTTTATTATTTCTTGTTGATACAACACAAGATTTCTGCATAGTCATTATCAATTCCCAGAAATTTATTTTTAAATGAACTTGTGATTTAATGTGACGTGTAGAATATCTAAAGGATAATCATTCCCTTCATTTTTAATGGATTCAGATTCTAAAAATATATTCTGAATATCCACACTTAGGTATCAACAATTAAAATGTTTAATAACAGCAAACAAATCAAAATTTGAAAGCAACGACGAATAGTAATTGAAATTGATTATCTGATTATCAGGAGTATGGATAAAAGTATAATTTCTTTTAAACACTCATCCTGTTAAGAGCAAACAATATGAATGTTATATTAATACAAGAGATATTTTAAAAAATCTTCTAAGCAACTCTCTTCTTACTGCTTCTTCTTGTCAGTTAATTTTTTCACAATGATTTAATTATTATAATTCACTTAGATCTCATAACCATGGACCTGTGTTAAACAAGTTTTACAGAGGTCCACGTCATAACACGCTGTCTCTTCTGTAATGAATTGTTAGCTGCATATGTGAGGCTATATTTAATTGTTGATTTTTATCTAAAGCAATGCACAAAAAACGTCCAAATCTCCTAAGAAGACTTTGAATGCTAGTTCTTACCTATTAATTACATCAAAAGGATATCCCAATTAGCAAGCTTTGGACATTCCTGCGATATCACTTGCACATTCGGGTTGAATTTGCAACATATTTTTATAACTCCAAAATGGAAATTGTCAACACGCTTTTAACAATTTAAACCATTATATCATTAGAAAATCCACTATGCAAATGTTAAATGTTTTACCAGAAAACTAAATTTATTAAAAAAACAAAACTTAGATTCAACAGAATTAATAATTTTTGAAATATAAATTAAAATCAATGAAATTTCAGTTATAATTAGAATTGGAAATAATTTTTTTGAATTGAAAATAATTTTTTTGAAGCAAAATTTACAGGTCTCAAACAAGTTTTTCAGTGAAGAACAGCGTTAGTTGTTAAAGAACAGCGTTAGCATATACTTAGCTGCTTCCTTTCTACTCGTTTGGACTTTACCTTAAAAACTCTTAATGAATCAACCAAAAGGTGAACTGTTAGCAGCGGCAATTAACACTTAATACTTTAATTATCTTTTAGTCCCTTGTATCAGAGAATTGAATTTAAACGTGCATAAAATCGCATAATACTTTAGATATTGTTTTTATATGAAAGTTGCACACTTATTTCTTTCTAAAAATTGAAGGGTTGTAGGCAGTGGTGCAATCTGGGGG
>CABFPE010002152.1:0-16557 GCA_900660155.1 Hofstenia miamia
TCTTGGATTCGTCACTAAACATTACTTGATGCCACATCTCAGGGGTGTAGTGTTAGTATTGCCTGCAAAAGCGCAACCGGTCTCGAATGTTCTTTGAAGAACATTGGGGTTTGGCTGCCGGTTTGCACCATGGAAGGTCAAAGGTAGTATTCAATCGACGCCTAATGGTGAGTGTTGATACATTCTGCACTACCGCACCTAGATTTGCTTTGACTTCAAGAAGATGAAGAGAATCGATATTTCACGGAAGAGGCTAAATTTCTACTTACAATTTGTGAAAATTCAATAACAAACTTTCTCTATGTTTTCAACTTATTAATAATATGTATTTATAACTTTTCAAAAAATTACAACAATATTCTATAACTAAACTGTCTGTGATTATCAAAAATGTCATAGTTGTTGCAAAACAGAATTTAAATGCAAAAAGGTTGTTGCAGGTAATCATATAAAAAGACATTAAGCTAAAATCATGGGGTTTGGCGTGAATAATATTGTCTGTATATTGTGATTTTTATCTTGAGTTTTCTGACGTAAGAACAACCTTCTTGGGTGTTGCCTGAAGCCAATGGTAACTCAAAATCTTGGAGCAGCGATTCTTCAGAAATGTAGAAATCGGATCTTGACAACATCATGTTGCAAGAGCCTTTTATAAGAATAATTGACAAGTTTTGTGTAAGATGACCCAGCGGGTTAGAAAAACCAGCATTTCGAAATTGATCAAGTTTTGAAATGCGTGACATTGTTAATAATTTGATTTGCACAGGTAGGTAAGTCCGTGAGAGCACAGGTTGCTTGAAAATCGAATTTGTGCAAAAATGGCAACAGGGAAAGACCAACAATAAATGTTTGCATTTCTTGAAAATCATTGAACAATTAAAAATTATGCTTTATTTACAAACCTATGTGAAGATTCCAATAGTAATTGAAGCTAATATTTAAATCAATAGCATGACATATCTAAATTTCAATACTGACAAATATAAAAAGTTTTTACAGTGTCCATCACTTTTGCAAAGAGTGCATAATTTAATTTCATGAGATAAACAAGTGATGCATATAGACAACAAGTGCATAAAATTTGATGAGAAAAGGATATTGAAAAAAAATCATCATAGTTTTTCAAAATTTTCAGTAATTGGATATCAACTCTTTAGATTGAGTGGCTGGTGGCGCTTCATTAGTTCAACTGAATCCAATACAGATTCAATGGGAATCAAATTCTTTGTTTTTCGTTGAAACTTGACAATTATTCCACTAATTCAGTATATTTTTCTCTATTTGTTTTTTTTAAATGCTTTCAGTGATTCTTCAAATGGAGAACTATTTATGTTGGTATCAGTAATGACATTCAATAGAAGACATCATAAGCTCAATTGGATATTTGTCTCAGCCTCAGAAGTGCTGTCCTTAAGAAGGTCCTCATATTACATATCTAAATTTATAGGTGCTAATTCTATTTTCAAAATTACTCTTTATGCTCTTGCAAGTATTGAAAAAATACATTAAAAATATATCTATATATATATATATATATATATATATATATATATATATATATATATATCGGGCCATCTGTACAACATTGTCAGAAATATGGGTATGTCTGTCAAATTAAAAATTTATACGGGCGATTTGTACTAATTTTTAACAATACGGGGTATCTGTACAATTAAAATTTATATAGGGCGTTTGGTACAAATGCAAGTAAAACAAAGGAAATCTTGATTATGAAAGTGAAATACATGTTTACAAATCAAAGTAAATGTTGCAAGCTATTATGAAGCTTTTTATAAATTTTATCCTAATCGCATTCAATGCTGTTTTGGCGGAGTTTGTTCAATACATCTTCGCACGAAATTGACGTATTTGAGTCTCGAAATAAAAGAAGCGCATTTCTTTCCAATGGAGTCCATGTCCCCTTGCGAAAACTAAGCATATATTTACTATTTGATTATATCATAAATTTCTAACTTTGATAAAGCTTTTATAAATTTTTTTCTTTTCGTATTGTCTTCTTAGTCACTTTCAAGTATGTCATTATCATTGCTAAGCTTATCATCCTCCTTTTCACAATGTGCTGCTGAATTTATAGTAATATCAGTTTGTAATTTATCATTATAAAATTGAGCAAGAGATATAAATGTGTCTGTAGATGTTGACTGCTCGTATTCCCTTTGAGCAGTTTGTTCACTATGCCCTGTTTGAGCATAATGGGCTTTAAGTAGATTCTTAGGAATATTGCTGTTTGCCATTGTTGTGTCCCACATCTTTCGAATGGATGTTGGAATATAGGAGAAATTAGCAAATGTTGGAAAATGCTTTGAAATGATTTCATGAATGTATTTCGGCATCCCTGTTTCTTGTGTTCCATGCAAATTAGGAAATATCAAATCAGAATCTAATCCGGTTTCTTTCTTAAATGATTCATGCATTTTTTTAAGCCATCGTTTCTGTTGCTCATTTACAATAACCCTGGCTGAATACTTATAACCCGTTTTATGTTGAGTACTCTCAACAAGGTGGTGAATGTCTCCTTTTGTTAAAGATAGTAATGGAGCAGGACGGATATTCATTTTCCCTTGTAGATAAATAAAATTTAATACTTTTTGTTCCTTAAATGTAAGTTCATGCTTTTCATTTAGAATCAATTCAATATTTTTTAATAATTTCCCAAAAACATCAAGAGGAGGAACTCGTACATCTTTTTCTTTTTTCTTTATAGGCTTTTCTCTAGAATAACTTTTGTTATATATTTCTTGTAAATCACTTATTTCCCCAAGAAATGAGCTCTCCTTTATTTTAGGATTTCTAAAATTTCTGCATACAAGTTTTACAAAATTTTTTAATGTGGATAGAACAGTCAAAACATATCCGCTAGAGTAATCCTTAATCTGTTTAATTTTATTGAGCGTTTCTATGAGGTTCTTAGGCTTAGTAAATTTTTGAGACCTTATGTACAAGATCTTGATTAGTCTTTGATGAGAAAATGGAACAGAATTTTTTATAGAAGATTCTGTAGTGCCAACTGCCCATACTTTGCTCTTTTTGTTCTCAATAAACATTTGAACATGTGTTTCAGCAATATTGTCTTCTTCAAAAATTAGACTCTTTATTGTTTTTGGAAATTCATTGACATTACTAGGATCTGAAACCCTTTTGAAAATGTGATTTTTTACTGTACACTTTTGGCAGGGATTGGTCAAATGCTTAAAACAGTTGCTGCATTTGTAAACTCTTTTACATTTTAATGTACAATAATAACTCAAAATGTATAATCAAATTTTCACTTTTAAATTTGTGTGGCAATTGATAATGATTTCTCAGAAGCATCTTCTAACTCAGTAAAAGAAATGTCCATATCAGACCATTCAGCATCCATTGTAACTGAAACAAAAACAATCTATAAGTGACATGTACAAATAGCCCGTATTTTTTATAAAATGTACAGATTGTACTGTATAAATATTTTAAATTTTTTTTCATAATTTAAATTTTTGCACAATATTTTCTGAATGCCATTATATATAATAAAGGAATTACTTTGAAAAGTTCACCAAGTTTACTTTACTGGAAATGCTAGAATTTTTAATCAGGTGGTTGGTACAAGAAAATTTTGATCTGGTGGGCATTTGGTACAACTTTCTCTATTTTTTGTTGTACCAACCCAGTTAACAAAAAGTTGGCGGGCCGCTTGCGGAAAGCAGCAGGAAATGGATGGCGGTAAGCTGTCCGATTTTGCAACACACCCCGCCATTTGGCCGCCAAACAGGAAATCGTTGGCGGCCCACTGTCAAAAATCGTAATTTAAATGCTGTTAATTTATAACATATCAAATTTAAATTTATGCCTTAAATATATATATATATATATGCTTTATTCATGAATTTAAAAGCAGAAAAATGTATAATCTTAACACTTGAAAATGCTTAAAATTTTAAAAAATAGTTTAAATAGTTTATACATTGAAAATACATTAAATACAAAGAAAATAATTGAAAACTAATTGCATTTTAATGCATTTAAATCACCTAGATAGCCATTATATTAAAAATAGAATAAATATAAATAAAAAGTAAAAACTAATCGTATATTAATCCATTCAAATCTATAGACATAAATAAAATGCAAAAAATGAAAACAAATTGTACAATAAAAAGAAGCTAAAGTTCAGAGTTGCTGTTTTTGTCTATATTCTTTGGCCTATTTTCACGACCATAGCAACGATCAGCAGCATTTTTGAAAAATCGCTGTGTGGCCTTTTCAATTTCAGCAGCGTTTACTGTCTTGGTGGGCTTGTTAAGCCGCAAAGCTCCTAAAGAGTAATTTTAAATTTTTAATATAAAGCACTACTAAAAGATCTTGAACAAAAATGTAATTTAATATGCAAAAATTTTTAAATAATTAGATATGGTATGTAATTTTTTTCTATAATTGGTCCTTAACAAATTCTTTGGATGGACTCTTGTTAGAACTACATCTCTTTCTCTTGAGTTGTTGACTACATTACACAATGCAATTTACATCAAGTCGTGAAAATAGTGTGCTTCAGTTGTTTGGAGCTTAACTATTAAGAAAAATATAGCCAAATAATTCAATTGCCTTAAATATATATATATATATATATATATATATATAAATGCAGTTTATAGTCCCAATATAAGCAAAAAACGTATAGATTACCACTAAGTACACCCAAAAATATAGATACCGTTTTGTACAGAGTTATATTCTGCAGTAGTTTAATCAACCAAAGCAGTCTATTCATGGTGGAATAATAAAAACAGAAGTACATAGTACATAAATATGCAAATTCAAAGTAAAAAAATTAACTGTCCCATATACATCAAATCACCAAAAGTACTACATAACTGATTCTAACCTTCTAAGATTTTATGGAAGGGAGAATTCAAAAATTTGAATTTTTCGTTTGACCCAGTATTGTTAATATGAGTTGAAATTTCTTTATCGAAGATTTCCTTCAAAATTCGATGGACTGAATCCTTTATAGTTGCTCCACCATGTAAAGCCATCCTTTTTGACTAAATAATTATATTAGTGACAGGTTGAATTAGATGTAGTTGATACATTTGTTTCATTGAAAATAGTTAAAATGGGCAACTCGGGCCATAGCCATGGGGTTCATTGTAATATATATCTATTACAAATATAACTTAATCTACAAAGCACTATTTAAATTTTCCTAGAAATTTTAGCACCCAATAATTTCTTGTTGTCTAATGAAACTTTCTGTTTAAATATAGTAGTCATACAAATTTGAACTGCTGCAATTCAAATTCCAACTTAAACCTCATTCAAAATAAGTTAATAAATTTGGAATCTACAATATTTGAGAGTGCTTTATCACCCACCTATATCCCAAAAGTCTGTGTTATTAATGATATGGCACCTGAAAGAATGCCTACTTATAGTTTCCAAATATTGCAATATGGCACATGTATATAGAAAATATACACAAAATTACATAGGAACCAGAATAAATGTCTATATAAATACAATCAAGTACGAAATTATTCAAGGAAATCATAATTTTAATACATGTACATTATAACCAAATTAAGATTACAACTTACAAGTTTTTTCAAGGCTGCGTCATCAATCCGAAAACTGTTAAGCTCAGTCTTCGTTTTAATTGGCAAAGGAATTTCGTCTTCATCATTTTCTACAACGTTGCTGTCGCTAATTTGAGCTATCATCTGTTTTATTGATATTAACTCTTTCCAAATTAGCTTTAGTTGTTCTAAAAAAAACAAGTATTTACCTAAGGAGAGAAATATTTACTAGATAAAGCTGGGGGAAGATCGTGCGAATTTTCATCAGATTGCGACGTACTGGGCCCAGGATTGCTTGTTGATATGGGAGGATTGGTTTGAATAGGCTCAAATGTCAGCGAAGGCGGTGGATTGATTTGTTTTTTCTTGTGGCATACAGGAGGAGGAGGCGATTCTTCATCAGAAGCATACCGATGGGGCAAGGTTCTTTTCCGGGAAGTGCTATGAAGAGTTTCCTCCTCGGTTTCAATGGAGCTGGTGTATACTGCCCTTTCTGTCCGTCTTCTGGCCACGTCAATAGTTTCTATTAAAAACAAATATTCAAATAAACTTATGAATTTATAAAAATATTGCTGGAAATATATTTCTAAATGTACATATAATTATTTCAGAGCAACATACCAGCAGAGCTTAAAATCCGGATATCACATAAGTCCCAAGTACAAATTAAATTGATTAAATATACTATTTATAGCTTAATACAGCAAAAAATGTGTTATATTATAAAATTGATATCTAGAATTTTCAAAAGCAAAATTCAAATATTTCCAATTATAACACTAAATTATATAAACATAAAAACCTATAGAAAACAATTTATACAACTACAACATGTTTGTTTACAAAATCGGAATAACAATGTAGCAATTGTTGTATGGTAAACGCATAAGTTTATGAGAAATCGCAGATTTCGAAATGTAGTGTAGTTGCCTTGAGAGGTGATTTACCACATATATTCCTTGTTTTCGCGAGTCAAAAGTATAACCAACAAATTGATTAAGTTCATTGTAAAATTGAACTGAAACAGTTTCCTCATTAATGGATACAACCGTTGCTTTAGATACTATGGGATTTGTATCCACCATTTGCACTTTCTGATTTTCCATAGTATCCAGCAACATTTTTGATAGAAAGAAGAATAATTTCTTCATCAGAAACAGACAACTGTTGGTTATATTCCATTAGTCGATTGATAATTTGAGGTAAGGGCTGATTGCCACTTCTTACTCTTCTTTTTAATCTATGCAAAAAATTTTCAAATTTAAAACAACTGTAGTTCTCTAGAGATCCATTGTGTTTATATAATTCAGCAAAATGACCAGTGGTGTGAATGTTAAAAGTACATGCTTCTTTTCCATAAATCGTTTTCATTGAAGTCAGCAAAGTTGATGACTTCAGAATTGTTTCCATCAGATAATAAAAGGCGAACACCAGCCATTAGCAATACAAAATGTCTATAAATATTTTCCGGAAAATTAACTAATTTCAAAATTATGAATCCTATGTATAATAAAAATAGACGCAATTCAGTTGCTTTAAAAAATTTAAGTTCCTTGAGCGATCGAGGTTTGCGATTAAAATCACTTGGAATAAATTTACGCAAGTTCAACATTTCTTCGGACATAGAATTTATTATCCAAGAAGGCTGACGAACACTAAGTGGCCCATTTATCCACATAAACATTTTGCGAACTACTCCAAGACAAATTGTATGCATGTAATCAAACGGGCACTGAAAAATAAAATCAATTTTAGGAAGTTTAATTAGGGGTGATGTTCCAGTGTGGTGATCTGGATCATCTTTGCTGCGAAATGTTGTATTAGTACGAACACTGCCATACTCCAAATACACAACTCTTCCCAAGTAAATTCCAATAACATTGCACATATCACAGGCAGAATAGCCACCACACTGCTTCGTCTGTTTTAAAAATGACCGAGCAGGATGATCCATGCAAAAAAAATTTACAGAAATAGAAGAAAGTGCACTTAATTCTGCAACGAGAGGATTTAGAAATTCGTCAATTGGAGGTTTAGCAGTGCCATAATATAAAGCAATTACAAAAACGCGATCAGGCTGGTGTGTAAATGAGCCCAGAATGGGCCAAAATGAGGAAAGAGAAGACTTGAATAAAGGCATTCCAACTACATTGATGTCAAGCTAAAAAAAATAATTACAATATAAAACATTTCCACTACATATTTTGTGTACAAAGCGCAAGTTCTTTAACTTAACTAATTCTTCAAGAAAAGGTTTTAAAAAATCTTGAAGAATAGGCTTGCCAACACCATAAAATATAGCAATCACAAACGCTATGAGGGGCATGAGTAAATGATCCAAGAATGGGCCAAAATGTAGAAGGTGATGACTTAAACAAAGGCAAAACATCGATATTCAAGTCTATCTAAATACGTATTTACTTATTTCCTTGAAATTTACTGTAAAATGATGAATGAATACATGAAGCAATAAGTTACATCAATATTGAATTGTCCGAATGCAAACAGATCTTGAGCATATTTTTTTAATAAAAAATTTTCTTAGAATGTATCCGCTTGCGAACACTTATATGTGCTGTGACCAATTCACAGATCGAATTCAGACCAGTTTTATACTCATCTAAGCAAAATTTTATATCTAGAACGTAATAATAATTAATATACAATTATACATACAGAGTACGTACTACATTATAAAGGTTTTAATCTATACCGAATATTTAGTTTAAAACATTCAATGTTTGTATATAAAAAATAAAAGTCAATTCCATCGCCATCAAAATAAACACCATGCGCTCCTTATATTAATCATTTATTTTAAAAGAATACCTTAACATTACTAACACCATCACATAATTTGTTGAAAGGCTCCCCAATACCAAAGTAATGAAAAGATCCATTACTCATTGGCACAATCTCATTGGAACGTGGTGTCTTTAACACAGTACGTGCATCCAAAAAGGGTACCATATTGTAGGAATGCAAGATTTTTAGCAATGCGGAGAACGCTTTTAGTGGGATGTTATAAGATTTAGCCCATGTTTCGAGATCAGATTGAAGTTGATTATTGCTGCAATTACTAGAAATTTCTACATCACTCTCAGAATGAGAAGATGGAGGCGTTTCAATAGAAGCACTATTTTCTTCAGTGCTCGAAGAAATTCCGAATTCTTCTGAAGTGGATTGCACATCAATATTTGAAGGTCATATAGTCTCATTCCGAATCCGAATCAGTGGCATTCAAAATTGTATCAACAATTTTAGATAATCGTCTGTACTTAGTTGAACGGTGCATTAAACTAGAAATTAAAATACTATTACAAAAATTTTAATTGGACAAATACACAATGTAAAATTAATAGAATTCTGCTTAGAATACAGTATCAAAATTTGATAACTATGACGCATAAACAATGTCTACATTACAAAATCATGAGAATGTGGCGATTGCTTAAATTTGGAAGTATGATGAAAAATCTGTGGCACTGAAAGATGTTAAACTGAAGGATTTAACAAAGAACGCATTCAATTATAACATTTGCAATCTTAAAAACAAAAATACGCTAACTTTTATTACATTGAAAGCAATTCAAACAAGAGAGTTGTCATTTATTAAAGATAAATTTTAATAATAACTATATCATTTTTACACTCAAAAGAAGAAAATTATTCGGTGTAGAGTGCAAACCATTCTATGCTCGAAGTAAAGATACTATTTAATTCATACTTTACCGCACAACGATGGTAAATGTAATTCCGAAAAAAATTATGAATACTAAAAATAGGTAGTCGATTTCAATGAATATTTAAGAATGTAAACTAATATTTAAAGCTATATTAAATTTTTAGCAATTTATGGCTTTAAGATTGGGTATGTCCTTACAGCGTAAATTTGTAATAATATGAAATTAGTTGCTTGCAAAATAGTAGAATATTAGCACAACAAAATTTTGATAAATATTATTATTTCAAATAATAATTCAAAATTCAAAGCATAATAATATGGATCATTATTAAATGTATTGCTAGGATACATCAATTATGGTGGAATATTACATCCATCCCATTACTTTTATACATTTATCATGGACGTTATTTAAGTAGCGAGAAAAATGCTAAAAATAAAAAAGAATGACAATTTTTTAGAACAAAAAACTTATTTCTGAGAAATATAATAACTATTACAATTGGAAAAACACTTTTTCATCTATAGATAGAAAAAAAGATGCACTTACGCAAAATACAATCAAATTAATTGACAAGATACATAACTGTTTGGCAAAATTTACAAAATTTTATGTTTTTTGATACTAAATGCTGAAACTGCTTATACCTACAAGCACATAGTGTGGTGCTCTAATATCACTGGCTGCCCGACGGCGGTATGACAGCGATAATAGTTTCCGCCACTGGACTGCAAGAACGCTAAGAAACCGCCAGCGGCCCGCAAACTTGTGTTTCTTGGGATTTTGGGTTAAATTATTGAACAATTCTTAATTAATTTCATTTGAAAATCTGCTTGTCTAATGCTTTGGGTGTTTACATGGTGACACAAGACATAAGACACTTGAGAAAATCAAAACCTTTTGATATTTGAATGTTTTTCAAGCACTCTACTTGAGTGGTTGAATGTTGTGTGTTTTGTGTATTTAGACATGACATTCACTCATTGAAAACATAAGACAGGCATGTCTCATGTAATGTGTAAATGGGTTATAATAGACAAACAGCTTTATAATGCCACTGGAAAACACCCATTGGAAAGATTGACCAAATTCAAGGGTGTACTCAAGGTGGTGCTCAGGGGGCTCAGCTCATTTTGTTAGAGTTAGACTCTATTTTTTGTTAATATACATGGCATTGTTAGCTGACTATTTAAGCACTGTAGTAATACATTGCTCACTAAATTCATATTATGTTTTGCAAAATGATTAGTTTTTCTATCCATAAAAAATTCCATGAATTTCTATTGCTTAGCTAGCCTATGTCCAAAATTTAATTCATTTTTCAGAAATCTATACACTGCATGCAAAAGGTTAGCTTCATTTTCTTTAAATATATTGCTATTGTCATTGTAGAAATTTCAATACATTTCTAATGATTAACAATCACTGCAATTTAATTTGTTTTTTGCTAAAACAAAACATGGTTTATGCATAATAACAAAATTTGATTTCAACCTTAAAAAATTCCATGCATTTTCTATAAACTAACCTATCTATATATAATTGCTGCAATTTATTTTCCTTTCAAAAATATGCAAAATACAAAAACAGGAAAAACATTTGTCATACTTAAACATTACAATGTATGAAATATAGACTTACACTTTAGCAACAATTTTGCTATACATGTGATGCTATCAGTAGGATTTATACATATGCATGCTTTCTTTAATACACTATTGTATTAGTTTAACACTAGTTGTAGAATTTTTGCGGCTATCTTCTGTGTTACTTTTGATATATGCAATTTTTTGGTCTTTATATGTTGTAGACTGCTACATCTTTTTGACTTTGCACATATTTTTCAGTTTATTTTGTTTATGGCTTTTGCATGCTTGTTGACTTTACATTGGGTTTCTGCTTTTTCCTTTGCTATTTTAACTTTACAATTTGATATTCACTTCTAATGGAATTAATGTATGAATGCCTTCACAAGTGTTTCCCTTGTATTGTAGTTTCTATAGAAATGAGAGCACATTTTCCAGATTATTCACCACATTGTAACTAATGTATACTTAAAATGAAGGCATTGACCTGTTCATCTAAATGACACATCCAAATTGAATTTGGCTTCTAAATATATAAATGCTTGTAAATTGATAGTAAATTTAGTTTCAGTATGTTGTTAATTAAAAACAGAAATTTAATTTTTTCACATCTGTAGATGTGATTTATGGTCATCAAATTAGTCACAAGTCAATGCTATGTCTTTTTCTAAATGTATACACTTGTAAATGCATAAACCTAAATGGTAAATATTTTGTATTCATAAAAATCCTTTACAAGAATTTGGGAGCTAAAACCACTAAGAAATGATTTAAAAAAGTATAAAACAATAATATATTCCCTAACAAAAAAGAATAAGAAGAAAAAGAAGAAAAATCTATATTCAGAAATTGTTTTAACAATAAATAGAGATACTGATAACAATTCTGAAAGCATCAAAAAACTAATACAAAACTAAAGAAAAAGATAAAACAATCAATGTTTACAAATAAAAGTAGGGTTTAACTTGGGATATAGCAATTGCTAGTTTCCATTAATAGATTAATCACAATTATAAATAGTATAACTTCATCATTTCAGTTTTTTTATATTATACATGTAAAAATATTTTTTAGTATAAATTTTAAAGTTTTTTATCATACATATTTGTTTAATATATTTTGGTAATTCATTCCTTATATTTATAGCTGTGTTTAGAAATGAATTTTTCCTTATTCACTTTCTTATACCTAATAAGTTCAATTCTGTGTGATCTTTTATTTTGTTTATTGACTAATTTTAAAGCAAGAAAGTCATTTTGATTTAGGAGAAAGTATAGATAGATTTCTGCAAGCTGAACAAAGTGACAAAGAAAGACCAATACTGCCTTCCACACATGGAGAATATGCTATATGAGGCTAGCAAACATAAATACTTTATGTTGATAGACTTATGTAAGGTGAAAATGGAAGAAGAAGATATCAAAAAAACGGCATTCATAACACCTTATGGACTGTACAAATGGCTATACATTGCATTTGGATTGTGTAATGCAGCAGTGATGAAAGTACTGAAAAATAAAACACATAGAATGGAAGACAGAGTTGACACTTACATAGATGACATCATTGTGACAAGTGATATGATACAAGAGCACTTAGAGAAATTGGAAAGAACACTGACAATACTTAAGAAAGCAGGACTTAGAATCAATGGAAACAAGTGTGACATATTGAAGGAGAAGATAGTATTTCTGGGAAGACTGATTGAGAAAGGTAGAATATGCATGAAGGATAACACAAGGGATGTGATCCAGAAAATAGAAAAGCCAAATAAAGAGAAGGATATACAGAGAATACTGGGATTCTTTAATTACTGCAAAACCTTTACCCCAAACATTGCCAGAAAAACTGCAAAGATGACTAAACTCATGAGGAAATCAGTACCATTTGTATGGATCTGGCAGGAACAAGAGAAGCTGGACAAGATCAAGGAAGAATTAGCAGAATTACCATCATTAAATATGCCAGAATATAAAGAGAAATTCATTTTAGACTCTGATTCCAGCAAATTGGCATTTGGAGCAAAACTAGGACAGCTGAAAACTGGAAAGGAGGTTCCCATACAATTCTATAGTCAGAAACTAAAAGCAAGTGAAGAGAACTATGGGTTGACTAAGCTGGAGATGTGGGCATTAATCAAGAGTATCAAGAAATTCAGACACTTCTTCATTGGTAGATAATTTAGAGTAAATATTGACAAGAGTGGATTAGCCTGGCTAAAAAAAATTTCAGGAGATAAGTCTGGAATAATATCATGATGGATCAAGTATTTGAATGAATTTACATTCATGATCAAACACCACAAAAGCACACTACATAATAACACAGACTTCTGGACATCATTACCCAAGTACTGAAGGGACACAGCAAAAACAGATGGAGAAAAGAAACAGTTCTAATTTCTACCACATATGGAATATGTAGTATTACCTGAGATAAATGTGGATAAAAAGGGGCAAGTAGTTTTACCAATCTTATTGAAGGAGGAAATATCTGAACAAGAAATAGTGGAGAAGCAGAGAGATGACGTGATTCTCAATGAGATCATCAGAAAGTTAAAAGAACTGTGAACAATATTATCAAAACTGACAGCAAGCTATTATGAGCAGCATAAATGGAAACTTAATAAAAACAGATTACTATATGTTGAGGCTCAAAAGAACAGGATTGTGATCCCCAACTACTATAAGAGAGAACTCATACAGAAAATACATGAAAAATTCCCCCTAGGAATAATGCAGATGGAGAAAACCTTCTATTTGAGATTCATTACTACAGTGGTGAGGAAGGTAACTGAGGAGATAATAAATAAATGTATGGCATGCTTATTGAACAACAAGCAACACTTCCCAGCACAGATGGCACCATTGGAAAAGATCATTGCAACAAAACCAAATGAGATAATACACATTGATTTGTAAATGCTATCAAAAGATGAAGAGGGATATCAGTATCTTTTGGTAATATGCAAGAATGATCCTAATGAAAAATACAACAGTGGAGATAGTGTTTAAGGAATGGATCTTGAAATTTGGCCCAATGAAAACAATAATAACAGATAAGGGACCACAATGTGAGAGTGGACTATTCAAGAAGATGGCAAAATTACTGGAGATAGTGAGCAAGTAAACAACAGCATACCACCCACAGGAGAATGGAGCCATAGAAAGATTAAATCAGACATTAATTAAATTGATAAGAGTGATGACGTCAAGAAATATATGATCCTGAAATATGGGACTTAAATTTACTAACTGAACTTAGGTAAATCAAAGAAAATGATGCACCAATCATTGAGGAAGAGAGTGTGAGGCAATCAGAGACCAGAGGAGCTCTCAGAAACCAACAGGAGAAGGAGAGTAAGAAGAACTTCTCAAACCAGATGTTGATTCAGGGGTGGAAGGGATGAGAATGATGAACTGACTAACAGATAACATAGAGTGAGAAGGCATCCAAGTAGTCCCCAAGGCTGATTCACTGCAAGGAAACAAATGAACACCAAGCTTCTTCCACCAGAGATTGGCAATGCTAATTTCAGTGCATGCTGAGAACTGATGAACAGCAGAACTTTCCCCCTGAAGGTCCACAAAGCCAATTCAAGGAGGTGTGACAGACAGAGTTCCAGGGGAAGGTGTAAGTGGGGGAAGAACTGTGACAATATGGATGTGATTCAAGGCTGACAGTATCACCATAGAAACCACAACTTGTCAAGTGTTGACAGAGTCAACTGTGAACCAACTCAAGGGTTAAGCAGTAGAGACTGTCAGGACAGATTCACAGCCAATGGATTGTGAACTTACCACCAGCAGAATGCCATTTAAGATGACCCAGCTACATGCTTCCTTAGAAACCACATCAAAACAAACAATAAGAGAAAGAGAAAAATAAATGTCTAAAATCAATTGAGAAACATTGCATGCCTACTTTATGGGAACCATGAAAATGGGATATAATGCATTCAAAAACTTCCACTTGAAGCAAAAGCTCACATAAGGAGAGTAGTGAAGAAGCAAGGGAGAAACCTACCATTAGTATTAGATGCCAATGATAGACCAATAGTGAATGTCATAATTAGTTACCCAAGGGAGATAAATGAGATGCCTGAAAAGGCATACATGCACAGCACAGTGCATGTAACATTCAATGAAGATCATGGCATACATTGACCAGATAGCAGAAATCCCAAAGGTCAACATCAACAAGCACAATCTAACAATCATACACATATTAAGAGAAAATGAATACCAATCATACACATATTAATAGAAAATGAATATCACAAAAATCTTGAAAAACAGTTGGATCAAACATTAAGAATGGTGAAAGTACAGAAAATACAGACTGTAATCATTACAAAATCACACTGGAAGAGATCACCAAACATTTGTTAAGCACCTACATGCAAGTACAAAATGTTTTTCTCTGGAAAAAGGAACCAACTGAAGTAGTAATAAAATATAGGGTTGTGTATATACGGGTTTCTAATAATGATCAGTTGTTAATAACTTTTTACACTTTTCTATTGATTTTGATAAGAAAAAAGGTGTTTTTTAGAAATTTTGGATTTTATGGAAAGGGGTAAAAAAAATGCGGCCATACTTATATTTTAAAGTATGCAATTATACCCCCTTTTTACCTATGTACCTATAGGTTTTTTAATCAATTTTTCCATTTTTTAAAAAACTTCTTTTCTGAACATCCCCAATGTTTTTGAAGCCACTTAATAGCATGGTAATGCAATTATATTAAAGAAAATATTTTTCCAAAATTATTTTTCCCTAGAATGTTAAAATTGTTCAATTTGATATTGTATTCACACATCTCTTGTTCATACTTAATCAATGCATAAAATTTAAATGGATCTGCAGGATCCCCTTGTAAAGTATATTGAAATCTAATTTCATTGATAGCATTTCTAGATGTATCTTTTTGTTTAGATAAATCAAATACAATTATTCCATATTTCTCCTTAAAATCAGAAGGCTTAATAAATGTACCTGTTGAAAAATCATTGACACCATCATTATATCTAACAAATTCTGTATATAGCCTTGAAAATTCACTAGTTGGATGAATCTCTACCTGTGGATAAAAAATATTGTTCCCTAATTCTAACTGACATGAAGAAATTTGAGTAGAATTAAAGGTATCAAAATCAAATTTCATTTGTGCCTTGATTATTAATTTTATTTTCAGTGATGGTATAGATGAAAACATGTCTAGGTTTTTGTATTGAATTACTTATTTTAAATATACCTGATTGCTGATTTATAGGATTAGATTCCTCTAATGTGTTTCTTATATACACCCATTTATTATTTATAAAACTATTCAAATACATCTTCCGTCCACTAGGATTGAATGCTAATTGTGGTACAAAGAGACGTAATTGAGTGACAACTAGTTTTCCATTTCCTGCTGGATTAAATATTACATTATCATCTTTTGCTAATTCAAGATTTATTTGAACCTTACCTGCAGGTAAGATACTATTTTGTTTAGATAAATCAAATACAATTATTCCATATTTCTCCTTAAAATCAGAAGGCTTAATAAATGTACCTGTTGAAAAATCATTGACACCATCATTATATCTAACAAATTCTGTATATAGCCTTGAAAATTCACTAGTTGGATGAATCTCTACCTGTGGATAAAAATTATCGTTTCCTAATTCTAACTGACATGAAGAAATTTCAGTAGAATTAAAGG
>CABFPE010002153.1:0-16555 GCA_900660155.1 Hofstenia miamia
ATCAAATAACGAGATATTTATTGGAAATCGAGTTCTTGGACTTAAATCAAAAGATCTTATAACTCCTAAAATTATGATTCGTGTACACTTTCCTAACTCTATGCAAAAAGAATTTTGCCGATCGTCCCATATCGCTTTCCATGGTAAGAATATCCTCTGGTTCGTATTGATTGACAGCCTCCTCTCAACCAATCAGTCCAAAGTGGCACGTCCTACGACACACCTCTCGAGATATTATGCACAATAATGTCACAAAGTAAAAGATTACTTTCAATTTGGATTTCATCTTACGCCCCCTTTGATTTGTTACTGAAATGCCATGTGTTGATATATTGTAGTGTTAATAATCACTTGTGGTTGTGCCACATTTTCTTTGCTGTCAAAAGCTCATCAACATGTTTTATCTTTTCATTTGTGCAAAAGCCGTTTTTCCTTTATTTGATTCAATGTCGTCTAATACTAGTTAAGAATTTTTTTGGATTCATTGCGGAAATTGCTAAATGTAAAAAGAAATATTATTGGCTGAATTTAATGATGTGAGAAAAATGGTAAATTTAGGCATTTACGAAAATTGCTTAAGAAATTGATCTTCTTAGGATTTCCTTAAATACCATTTTATTGGTACCTCATAGGAAATATAAGAACTATTTTTTAGTATGAATAAAATTTTAATATAACCAAATTTGCAATTTTTTTACAATGAACGAAAATATACATATGTAAAATTTACATTACAATGGTTTTCGATAATAAATTATAACAAAATTATGAAATATCTTTAATCATGAAAACTGGTTAGTGCAATGAAATTTATTTTGCACTATTGCTCATATATAAATATTTATAAAATAAGAAATTTATTAAGAACCTGAAAATTCATCTAGTGATAAAATTGTCTACCGCACTTTACGAAGTTTTAGGGAAATTCAATTGTACACATGCGGAACAATTGAATGGGAAAACACGTTGTTGTAAATTCAATGGATGACCAGAACATAAATTAATGTTTAAGCATAATATGTACATATATATATATATATATATATATATATATATATATATATATATATATATATATAATACAATTGATGTGTTCTCCTAAAAGGATTCCCAAGACATTATATTATAATTCTCACAACATGGTTGATTTTCCATTTAGAAGCAAAACCTCAAAAATTTTAATTTTGATTTTGTTCCAAGGCTTTTAAATATGTTAAGGTTTGGTATATCGGATGTCTATGGGTAACAATTTGGGAACTTGTTGCAATTGCTGATGAACTTGAAATATATTATTATTTCAGAGGTTTATACTTGTTTTCAGGCTTACTGTATCAAATAAATTTGGTAAAATATTTTTAATTAATGATTAATATTACATAATTTGATGTTTATAGCACAGACATCCCAGATTACGAATACAAATATGATTCTGTGAAATCGACGCAACATCGAAAACGCCGCGATTAATGTGATCGATGCCTACGTCGACGCCGATTACGAGAAAATAAACGACGCAGGAATCTCATGTGCGTTTGTGAGAATTTGCTTCATTTTCGAGAATGTTCTTAAGTGGTAAATCAATCATGTAATCATATAATGTCTTATCCTATTGAGATTACGTTACATTACAACATATTGAAAGCCTTTGACCTGGACACATCTCTGGGTTTGTGCGCACTCGTGTAGTGATGACGTTTTGTGTTAAGAATCATTCCTATGCCTGATGTCTATAAGTATGTTAAATTTTTTTCACTGTTCGGAGAATCAGTTGAGCTAATGTCCAAGGAAACAGCAACTATTCTCAAGTAAATTCTTTGAGAAACAGCGAGATCCCCTCCAGCACTAAGCGCGCAAAGCAAATGTGTCAAGCAGTAGCACCAGGTGACGAATTAAAGTCGAAAAAAGATAAAACTAATCTCTATTTTGAAGTGTTATCAGATTTAATATTTCAATTTATTAGCTAATTAATTAATAAGAAGGCTACAAAGTCAATGTGCCAATGGGAAAAAACTGTATACCTACGACAAACATGCTACTGCCTTTTAAGCAATAAAGTAAATTAATTAAACCATTTTACTAATTTTGGATAATTGCAGCATTGTAATTACCCATTAAACATTTTCAACGTTTGCCAAAGAGCGGAAAAGGTCCATGTGGGGTCAAGGTGGGATTGGATTTTGGCCCCACATGCCGCCAATTGAAATGAGTCAAAAACCCACGCAGCACCCACCATGGCCAGCCCAAGTTTACCGTATGCCTTCCTTACTTTTAGCCTACGTTCTCCACCCCATTAGCCATGTAAAGCCCACGCAATGTCCAAAATGGGCAAACCATGCTTAACTCATGCCTTCCCTACTTCTCGCATACACACACACACACATACACACACTCAATCATTAGCCCATCATTTAATGCAAATACAATGTCCACAAACTTCCCAGAACTGAACATCAAAAATTCCTTGTTCGCCGAATGAAGTAAAAACCATCAAAATTCCATTAAATTCTGCCCACGTGGGCCCCACCATTTGCCCACATAAATTGTTTACTGGGTACCAACCATATAAGAATTAACTTTGATTAGAACTAATACGTAGCAATAAAAAATATATGTTGGTAGACGTAGTGTGCAACATGCTCATCAAAAAATATATTTTTGAACATATTATGAAGTGAATATTCTTTAACCTTTACAATATTGTTTTTAGCATTTACATAAGTTTTTGACATTTATGTTAATTGAATCGAATATTATACTAATAGGAAACTAGTTACCTACGCAGAAGATAACTAAAATTTCAGCGTTAAATTATAGTAGAAAATACTAATAGTTGTTTATTTCTATGTAAATATTAATTACTCTGCATAAACTTTTGTAATGTCAATACATATTGGTGTTTGCAGGTTTATATCAAGTTCAAAAACAAAATTGATACAATGGCTTAGTTAAAATTAAACTACCAACAAATTTCTAATTTTTTAAGTGTTTGTAATTCAAAGACTAACATAGACATCCAATGTTTAAAAAAAACCACGGAATAGAGAACTGTCTCCTCTTAAATTTCCGTTCCTAAAACGTAAACAAGTAGTGTGCCATTGAGAGCCGCTCCCATGCACTCTAAGCACATTTTCAAAGAAAATTAGTTAAATATTTCAAAAACTACTGCCAAATCAACACGCCTTAGTAGATTTTTCAAAATTGCAGTAAAGAATGTCATATATATGTCATTGACTCATGATTTTAAAATTTCTTAAAAGACTTGGAGAATACTCTTTGAAAATGCAGAAAAACTGTTTGTTTCTTAAAAGGACACCAGGATGTTCATAGTGAAAAACATGAAGAAATGTTTGGGAAGTTTTCCTAAAAACTTATATAAGAATCACTTAGTATATCTAACTTCTTTAAACTGGTAGAAGATTATCAAATGTTGGTGATTGCAGTGTTAGAGAGTAGATCCAATATAATTTCTATTCGATCATCCAAAAATAAATTATAAACAATTCTCTGCTTATAAATGTTATCAACTTCAAATTTGTTTAAGAAGACTACAAAAAATTTAAAAGGATTAGTGTACATTAGCATGTAAGCATTTGATGCTTGACCATTTAAAAATTAATTTTCTATAAAATATAAAAAGTTTTATTGAATATATATAGTTAACTTAGGAATTTTATATTATTTATATATTATGTTAATAACTGAATTTAGTTCTCAAAGAACTGTGTGCAACTTTTTAAGTGAAGTACCCTTTTCTTTAAATTGTATTTTACAGTTTCAATTCTATCAACTTTGTTAAAATGTAGCTAAGTAGGTAGTAAACTAGAAAAATTTACTGTGTATTCATAAAATTTGTAAAGTTATAAAAAAAAGATTAAATAAATGATTCTAAAACAACAGCATAGAAGTAAAAACAGTAAATAAAAATAATTGAAAAATAACATCATTATCAAGAAAATTAATAGAACTTTTAGAATACTAAAAACGCGATTTTCCTTTCAATTCATCAATATGTTAAGACAGTAAAACTTGGTCATGCAATAGTCAATATTTAGTGTAAAAAATGAATATTGAATCTATGCTTTTATTCATTGTATATACATGCTTATGTGCTTCTAAGACTTTAACCATGATATGATGTTAATGCAATAATGGGGAATAAAGATAAATTTAATAAAAATTGATTATCATTTGATCATACCAATATTTGATGCAGGCACGTAACGAGCATTATCATCTAAGGAGATTAAACCTATACAACATTTTTTTATGCTGTATGCATGGGCTGCAGAGATCATCTAGTAGTGATAATGTGAGTGACCAAGAGCGGGGCAAACCTTCTTTTGAAATAGAGACAAACTAGGCCATAGCAATGCATTTTAAATTACTGAATGCAAAGTCAAAATAATTTCTTGTCATTTGTCGTCATACCGCCAATTATTTTTTCTATGCCAGTAACTATATTTTTTATAATAAATAGTCTTGAAATAAAAAACAGAGTAATTTGCTATTACTAAGTTGCTTCCCATTTTTAATCAAATATTGTATTAATTCGTGTTAAGAAAATTTTACTTAATATTTTTCTGCAGTGGCTGAACTGAAAATCTTCGAATTCAAAATAGCATTTTTGTAGAAAATTCTGAGTTCTAACATGTTTTTGATAGTCATAATCTGCTACCCCTTGGCCTTCTAATTAGAGACCATTAGGAAATTATTAATGTGAACTTAAACTATTGTCATTAAAGGTTTTTTTTCCAAAATATTGAAAAGCGGGGCGTATGATGACGTCATCCGCTAAATAATGATAACAATTTTTTGGGAGCACAATCCAATCAGAAATATACCAGATGGGGAATTTTTTGGCATCCCATCCCATTTATGTACACACAATAGTGCTAACATTATTTTCTTTAAATATAAACATTTCAAGTTTTGCTGATTTCTAAAATATAATTTTCATTAGGTATGAGCCAACATCAAATTATGTACATGGTACATGAAATGTTTATATTGACATATATACACATGTAAGAAATTACGAAATTCATATACATACGCACACGATGGACGAAAGATCCAAGGCATTTTATGATATATAGACAATAGCTACAAAAACTAATGGGGCTTTGAAAGCCCCACTAAAGTATTGCTGAGAGCTGCTTGCTATATTTTTTTTGTAAGAAAAATGAACAACAATAAAATTTTTACAGTTAATTCAAATAGTTAGATATCGTTAATTAATTATAACAGAATTATCCCATTGATTTAAATTTTGAATATACAGCAATGGGTGCAATGTCTAGGTTTGTTCCCTTGATTCAAGTACCCAGATTTTAGCATGCTGATGAAGAATTTTCAGTTTAGTTTTGTAATCCGATAATTTATTCCTGTTGCCTTTCAAAGTGTCTTCATTCCGAATGTTCAACAGTAAAGGCGGCCCTAAAACCCATTGCACCTGCAAATGACCTAAAGAGTATTATTTTCTGTAGAGTAACGGTAAAAAAAGTCTGGTTCAGATTTTAGATGTCTTTATTAGTTGATAGCTTTGGTACTTAACTATTTTTGAAGAAACTTCTAAACATTATAAGGGTGCAAGGCTAAATTGAAGTGATATCATTTCACTGTAATATCTTGAAGACTTGATTGTCATACCATGCACTGTAGTATTAAGCTTAAAAAATATATGGTAATAAGCATTAAAATTTTTGACAGAAAATTACTGATTATAAGTAGATTTTGAAAAAAATTACCAACAATAGATTTGAATATTTGGGTTGAATCGATATTAAGGCATTAATATAAAAATTAATATGAATTGGGACAAAATTGTAATAACTGTTGATTCCGAGTTTGCAGGCACATGACCACGGGATCTAGTGGAAAAGTTCTCCCATAAATTTCAGTGACCGATGGTAATTCAACATGGCTACGCACATGTTCAGGAGATGAGGGAACTCTGACTTTAAAGGGAAGAATTAGGGAAAATTTCGAAATATAGTACAAATAAGTACACACATTATTTATGAAAAGTTAAACCATAGTCACCTACAAGATAAAATCTAAGAAAGGGAATTGCCATTCTTGATCTCATATGCTATTTTCTTCTAGAGAATTTGATAATATAAATTAATAACAATACATAATATTTTCAACAATAATTGAAATTACAAATTTCTACATACATTCTGAAACACAGAATAAATATGTTGCTTGAAATTTCGAGGTGTTCTATCAACTATCCATGTCTTCTGAGAAGTTGATAAAAAAATATTTTTACATCTAGATCTATAATGTTGTAAAGTGATTTGTGATTCAGGCTCACGGAGAAGCCTACCACGCCGAATTCTATAGTCTCGAAAGTGATATAGAGTTCCCATTGAACTCGGAATAATTGTATAGAGCAAATATCCAAAGATTTTAGCATTCAGAGGTTTGCACAGGTGATAATCTGCTGTAAAGCACCCATGAGTTTGGATAGTTTTGTGAATTGACTTTCCTAAGGCCTTCTCAGTAGACCAGAGTTTTCCTGAAATGTACTTAGAAAACTTTGTTCCGACTTCTGATGCATTACAGCTTGCAGGTGGGCGCAATAATTCATCACAAACGTCCATTCGAGTATCACTTAGTCTGAACGACATCGAATTTGAGTATCTCAAACTTAAGTTGTCAAGCCAGCTTGAGACATCTTTAAATACAGATGGAAAGGCAACAGCTTCATCGAGATCATGAACAATGATGTACTTGACGTTTTTGATATTTTTAAGCAAACAGTAGGTAAAATGTAATGGTTTTAGTGAGTTTACATCTATCCATGATGGCGGATCGTCACTATCATCGGGTTGAAATCCAATATCGACATCCACGAATCCGCTTGACTTGTAGAAATTTAGAATTGCTGCTGTTTGTCTACTAAGCTCAAATTTTTTAACAAGCAGTTTATAAATACCAATTTTTGAAACACCAATGTGCTTATAATATTCAAATAGTTCAATTAGATGAGAAGGATTCGTGCTAAGATGGTCTCCTATGTCAACAATTTGATGTAGACAGACAGCAGTACCATTTCCATTCAATGTCGTTCTCACACTTCGCTCAATTAGTAACACTAAATCGGCGTGAAATCCGATTGAACAGAAATGTAAGTGGGTACTTCCAAATCCACATCTTGTTCAATAGCTGCCACAACAGGTACAAGTTTATCACCAATCCTAAAATGAGTGTCTCCAAATTTGAAAAAAATAATAGACTCAGATCTTAATGCATTCTTGTCTTTATCAAATAACGAGATATTTATTGGAAATCGAGTTCTTGGACTTAAATCAAAAGATCTTATAACTCCTAAAATTATGATTCGTGTACACTTTCCTAACTCTATGCAAAAAGAATTTTGCCGATCGTCCCATATCGCTTTCCATGGTAAGAATTCCTCTTGTTGCGTATTGATTGACAGCCTTTTCCTTGTATATTTATCCTTACCATTGATAATATGGAAAAGAATAAGGGATATTATGCACAATAATGTAACAAAGTAAAAGATTACTTTCAATTTGGATTTCATCTTACGCCCCCTTTGATTTGTTACTGAAATGCAATGTGTTGATATATTGTAGTGTTAATAATCACTTGTGGTTGTGCCACATTTTCTTTGCTGTCAAAAGCTAATCAACATGTTTTATCTTTTCATTGTGTCGTCTAATATACTAGTTAAGAATTTTTTTGGATTCATTGCGGAAATTGCTAAATGTAAAAAGAAATATTATTGGCTGAATTTAATGATGTGAGAAAAATGGTAAATTTAGGCATTTACGAAAATTGCTTAAGAAATTGATCTTCTTAGGATTTCCTTAAATACCATTTTATTGGTACCTCATAGGAAATATAAGAACTATTTTTTAGTATGAATAAAATTTTAATATAACCAAATTTGTAATTTTTTTACAATGAACGAAAATATACATATGTAAAATTTACATTACAATGGTTTTCGATAATAAATTATAACAAAATTATGAAATATCTTTAATCATGAAAACTGGTTAGTGCAATGAAATTTATTTTGCACTATTGCTCATATATAAATATTTATAAAATAAGAAATATATTAAGAACCTGAAAATTCATCTAGTGATAAAATTGTCTACCGCACTTTAAGAAGTTCAAATGTACACATGTGGAACAAATGAAAGCGAAAACACGTTGTTGTAAATTCAATGGATGACCAGAACATAAATTAATGTTTAAGCATAATATTTACATATATATATATATATATATACATATATATGTATATATATATATATATATATGTAAATATTATGCTTAAACATTAATTTATGTTCTGGTCATCCATTGAATTTACAACAACGTGTTTTCGCTTTCATTTGTTCCACATGTGTACATTTGAACTTCTTAAAGTGCGGTAGACAATTTTATCACTAGATGAATTTTCAGGTTCTTAATATATTTCTTATTTTATAAATATTTATATATGAGCAATAGTGCAAAATAAATTTCATTGCACTAACCAGTTTTCATGATTAAAGATATTTCATAATTTTGTTATAATTTATTATCGAAAACCATTGTAATGTAAATTTTACATATGTATATTTTCGTTCATTGTAAAAAAATTACAAATTTGGTTATATTAAAATTTTATTCATACTAAAAAATAGTTCTTATATTTCCTATGAGGTACCAATAAAATGGTATTTAAGGAAATCCTAAGAAGATCAATTTCTTAAGCAATTTTCGTAAATGCCTAAATTTACCATTTTTCTCACATCATTAAATTCAGCCAATAATATTTCTTTTTACATTTAGCAATTTCCGCAATGAATCCAAAAAAATTCTTAACTAGTATATTAGACGACACAATGAAAAGATAAAACATGTTGATTAGCTTTTGACAGCAAAGAAAATGTGGCACAACCACAAGTGATTATTAACACTACAATATATCAACACATTGCATTTCAGTAACAAATCAAAGGGGGCGTAAGATGAAATCCAAATTGAAAGTAATCTTTTACTTTGTTACATTATTGTGCATAATATCCCTTATTCTTTTCCATATTATCAATGGTAAGGATAAATATACAAGGAAAAGGCTGTCAATCAATACGCAACAAGAGGAATTCTTACCATGGAAAGCGATATGGGACGATCGGCAAAATTCTTTTTGCATAGAGTTAGGAAAGTGTACACGAATCATAATTTTAGGAGTTATAAGATCTTTTGATTTAAGTCCAAGAACTCGATTTCCAATAAATATCTCGTTATTTGATAAAGACAAGAATGCATTAAGATCTGAGTCTATTATTTTTTTCAAATTTGGAGACACTCATTTTAGGATTGGTGATAAACTTGTACCTGTTGTGGCAGCTATTGAACAAGATGTGGATTTGGAAGTACCCACTTACATTTCTGTTCAATCGGATATTCCCGGAAAATCATTGTTACTAATTGAGCGAAGTGTGAGAACGACATTGAATGGAAATGGTACTGCTGTCTGTCTACATCAAATTGTTGACATAGGAGACCATCTTAGCACGAATCCTTCTCATCTAATTGAACTATTTGAATATTATAAGCACATTGGTGTTTCAAAAATTGGTATTTATAAACTGCTTGTTAAAAAATTTGAGCTTAGTAGACAAACAGCAGCAATTCTAAATTTCTACAAGTCAAGCGGATTCGTGGATGTCGATATTGGATTTCAACCCGATGATAGTGACGATCCGCCATCATGGATAGATGTAAACTCACTAAAACCATTACATTTTACCTACTGTTTGCTTAAAAATATCAAAAACGTCAAGTACATCATTGTTCATGATCTCGATGAAGCTGTTGCCTTTCCATCTGTATTTAAAGATGTCTCAAGCTGGCTTGACAACTTAAGTTTGAGATACTCAAATTCGATGTCGTTCAGACTAAGTGATACTCGAATGGACGTTTGTGATGAATTATTGCGCCCACCTGCAAGCTGTAATGCATCAGAAGTCGGAACAAAGTTTTCTAAGTACATTTCAGGAAAACTCTGGTCTACTGAGAAGGCCTTAGGAAAGTCAATTCACAAAACTATCCAAACTCATGGGTGCTTTACAGCAGATTATCACCTGTGCAAACCTCTGAATGCTAAAATCTTTGGATATTTGCTCTATACAATTATTCCGAGTTCAATGGGAACTCTATATCACTTTCGAGACTATAGAATTCGGCGTGGTAGGCTTCTCCGTGAGCCTGAATCACAAATCACTTTACAACATTATAGATCTAGATGTAAAAACTATTTTTTATCAACTTCTCAGAAGACATGGATAGTTGATAGAACACCTCGAAATTTCAAGCAACATATTTATTCTGTGTTTCAGAATGTATGTAGAAATTTGTAATTTCAATTATTGTTGAAAATATTATGTATTGTTATTAATTTATATTATCAAATTCTCTAGAAGAAAATAGCATATGAGATCAAGAATGGCAATTCCCTTTCTTAGATTTTATCTTGTAGGTGACTATGGTTTAACTTTTCATAAATAATGTGTGTACTTATTTGTACTATATTTCGAAATTTTCCCTAATTCTTCCCTTTAAAGTCAGAGTTCCCTCATCTCCTGAACATGTGCGTAGCCATGTTGAATTACCATCGGTCACTGAAATTTATGGGAGAACTTTTCCACTAGATCCCGTGGTCATGTGCCTGCAAACTCGGAATCAACAGTTATTACAATTTTGTCCCAATTCATATTAATTTTTATATTAATGCCTTAATATCGATTCAACCCAAATATTCAAATCTATTGTTGGTAATTTTTTTCAAAATCTACTTATAATCAGTAATTTTCTGTCAAAAATTTTAATGCTTATTACCATATATTTTTTAAGCTTAATACTACAGTGCATGGTATGACAATCAAGTCTTCAAGATATTACAGTGAAATGATATCACTTCAATTTAGCCTTGCACCCTTATAATGTTTAGAAGTTTCTTCAAAAATAGTTAAGTACCAAAGCTATCAACTAATAAAGACATCTAAAATCTGAACCAGACTTTTTTTACCGTTACTCTACAGAAAATAATACTCTTTAGGTCATTTGCAGGTGCAATGGGTTTTAGGGCCGCCTTTACTGTTGAACATTCGGAATGAAGACACTTTGAAAGGCAACAGGAATAAATTATCGGATTACAAAACTAAACTGAAAATTCTTCATCAGCATGCTAAAATCTGGGTACTTGAATCAAGGGAACAAACCTAGACATTGCACCCATTGCTGTATATTCAAAATTTAAATCAATGGGATAATTCTGTTATAATTAATTAACGATATCTAACTATTTGAATTAACTGTAAAAATTTTATTGTTGTTCATTTTTCTTACAAAAAAAATATAGCAAGCAGCTCTCAGCAATACTTTAGTGGGGCTTTCAAAGCCCCATTAGTTTTTGTAGCTATTGTCTATATATCATAAAATGCCTTGGATCTTTCGTCCATCGTGTGCGTATGTATATGAATTTCGTAATTTCTTACATGTGTATATATGTCAATATAAACATTTCATGTACCATGTACATAATTTGATGTTGGCTCATACCTAATGAAAATTATATTTTAGAAATCAGCAAAACTTGAAATGTTTATATTTAAAGAAAATAATGTTAGCACTATTGTGTGTACATAAATGGGATGGGATGCCAAAAAATTCCCCATCTGGTATATTTCTGATTGGATTGTGCTCCCAAAAAATTGTTATCATTATTTAGCGGATGACGTCATCATACGCCCCGCTTTTCAATATTTTGGAAAAAAAACCTTTAATGACAATAGTTTAAGTTCACATTAATAATTTCCTAATGGTCTCTAATTAGAAGGCCAAGGGGTAGCAGATTATGACTATCAAAAACATGTTAGAACTCAGAATTTTCTACAAAAATGCTATTTTGAATTCGAAGATTTTCAGTTCAGCCACTGCAGAAAAATATTAAGTAAAATTTTCTTAACACGAATTAATACAATATTTGATTAAAAATGGGAAGCAACTTAGTAATAGCAAATTACTCTGTTTTTTATTTCAAGACTATTTATTATAAAAAATATAGTTACTGGCATAGAAAAAATAATTGGCGGTATGACGACAAATGACAAGAAATTATTTTGACTTTGCATTCAGTAATTTAAAATGCATTGCTATGGCCTAGTTTGTCTCTATTTCAAAAGAAGGTTTGCCCCGCTCTTGGTCACTCACATTATCACTACTAGATGATCTCTGCAGCCCATGCATACAGCATAAAAAAATGTTGTATAGGTTTAATCTCCTTAGATGATAATGCTCGTTACGTGCCTGCATCAAATATTGGTATGATCAAATGATAATCAATTTTTATTAAATTTATCTTTATTCCCCATTATTGCATTAACATCATATCATGGTTAAAGTCTTAGAAGCACATAAGCATGTATATACAATGAATAAAAGCATAGATTCAATATTCATTTTTTACACTAAATATTGACTATTGCATGACCAAGTTTTACTGTCTTAACATATTGATGAATTGAAAGGAAAATCGCGTTTTTAGTATTCTAAAAGTTCTATTAATTTTCTTGATAATGATGTTATTTTTCAATTATTTTTATTTACTGTTTTTACTTCTATGCTGTTGTTTTAGAATCATTTATTTAATCTTTTTTTTATAACTTTACAAATTTTATGAATACACAGTAAATTTTTCTAGTTTACTACCTACTTAGCTACATTTTAACAAAGTTGATAGAATTGAAACTGTAAAATACAATTTAAAGAAAAGGGTACTTCACTTAAAAAGTTGCACACAGTTCTTTGAGAACTAAATTCAGTTATTAACATAATATATAAATAATATAAAATTCCTAAGTTAACTATATATATTCAATAAAACTTTTTATATTTTATAGAAAATTAATTTTTAAATGGTCAAGCATCAAATGCTTACATGCTAATGTACACTAATCCTTTTAAATTTTTTGTAGTCTTCTTAAACAAATTTGAAGTTGATAACATTTATAAGCAGAGAATTGTTTATAATTTATTTTTGGATGATCGAATAGAAATTATATTGGATCTACTCTCTAACACTGCAATCACCAACATTTGATAATCTTCTACCAGTTTAAAGAAGTTAGATATACTAAGTGATTCTTATATAAGTTTTTAGGAAAACTTCCCAAACATTTCTTCATGTTTTTCACTATGAACATCCTGGTGTCCTTTTAAGAAACAAACAGTTTTTCTGCATTTTCAAAGAGTATTCTCCAAGTCTTTTAAGAAATTTTAAAATCATGAGTCAATGACATATATATGACATTCTTTACTGCAATTTTGAAAAATCTACTAAGGCGTGTTGATTTGGCAGTAGTTTTTGAAATATTTAACTAATTTTCTTTGAAAATGTGCTTAGAGTGCATGGGAGCGGCTCTCAATGGCACACTACTTGTTTACGTTTTAGGAACGGAAATTTAAGAGGAGACAGTTCTCTATTCCGTGGTTTTTTTTAAACATTGGATGTCTATGTTAGTCTTTGAATTACAAACACTTAAAAAATTAGAAATTTGTTGGTAGTTTAATTTTAACTAAGCCATTGTATCAATTTTGTTTTTGAACTTGATATAAACCTGCAAACACCAATATGTATTGACATTACAAAAGTTTATGCAGAGTAATTAATATTTACATAGAAATAAACAACTATTAGTATTTTCTACTATAATTTAACGCTGAAATTTTAGTTATCTTCTGCGTAGGTAACTAGTTTCCTATTAGTATAATATTCGATTCAATTAACATAAATGTCAAAAACTTATGTAAATGCTAAAAACAATATTGTAAAGGTTAAAGAATATTCACTTCATAATATGTTCAAAAATATATTTTTTGATGAGCATGTTGCACACTACGTCTACCAACATATATTTTTTATTGCTACGTATTAGTTCTAATCAAAGTTAATTCTTATATGGTTGGTACCCAGTAAACAATTTATGTGGGCAAATGGTGGGGCCCACGTGGGCAGAATTTAATGGAATTTTGATGGTTTTTACTTCATGCGGCGAACAAGGAATTTTTGATGTTCAGTTCTGGGAAGTTTGTGGACATTGTATTTGCATTAAATGATGGGCTAATGATTGAGTGTGTGTATGTGTGTGTGTGTGTATGCGAGAAGTAGGGAAGGCATGAGTTAAGCATGGTTTGCCCATTTTGGACATTGCGTGGGCTTTACATGGCTAATGGGGTGGAGAACGTAGGCTAAAAGTAAGGAAGGCATACGGTAAACTTGGGCTGGCCATGGTGGGTGCTGCGTGGGTTTTTGACTCATTTCAATTGGCGGCATGTGGGGCCAAAATCCAATCCCACCTTGACCCCACATGGACCTTTTCCGCTCTTTGGCAAACGTTGAAAATGTTTAATGGGTAATTACAATGCTGCAATTATCCAAAATTAGTAAAATGGTTTAATTAATTTACTTTATTGCTTAAAAGGCAGTAGCATGTTTGTCGTAGGTATACAGTTTTTTCCCATTGGCACATTGACTTTGTAGCCTTCTTATTAATTAATTAGCTAATAAATTGAAATATTAAATCTGATAACACTTCAAAATAGAGATTAGTTTTATCTTTTTTCGACTTTAATTCGTCACCTGGTGCTACTGCTTGACACATTTGCTTTGCGCGCTTAGTGCTGGAGGGGATCTCGCTGTTTCTCAAAGAATTTACTTGAGAATAGTTGCTGTTTCCTTGGACATTAGCTCAACTGATTCTCCGAACAGTGAAAAAAATTTAACATACTTATAGACATCAGGCATAGGAATGATTCTTAACACAAAACGTCATCACTACACGAGTGCGCACAAACCCAGAGATGTGTCCAGGTCAAAGGCTTTCAATATGTTGTAATGTAACGTAATCTCAATAGGATAAGACATTATATGATTACATGATTGATTTACCACTTAAGAACATTCTCGAAAATGAAGCAAATTCTCACAAACGCACATGAGATTCCTGCGTCGTTTATTTTCTCGTAATCGGCGTCGACGTAGGCATCGATCACATTAATCGCGGCGTTTTCGATGTTGCGTCGATTTCACAGAATCATATTTGTATTCGTAATCTGGGATGTCTGTGCTATAAACATCAAATTATGTAATATTAATCATTAATTAAAAATATTTTACCAAATTTATTTGATACAGTAAGCCTGAAAACAAGTATAAACCTCTGAAATAATAATATATTTCAAGTTCATCAGCAATTGCAACAAGTTCCCAAATTGTTACCCATAGACATCCGATATACCAAACCTTAACATATTTAAAAGCCTTGGAACAAAATCAAAATTAAAATTTTTGAGGTTTTGCTTCTAAATGGAAAATCAACCATGTTGTGAGAATTATAATATAATGTCTTGGGAATCCTTTTAGGAGAACACATCAATTGTATTATATATATATATATATATATATATATATATATATATATATATATATATATATATGTACATATTATGCTTAAACATTAATTTATGTTCTGGTCATCCATTGAATTTACAACAACGTGTTTTCCCATTCAATTGTTCCGCATGTGTACAATTGAATTTCCCTAAAACTTCGTAAAGTGCGGTAGACAATTTTATCACTAGATGAATTTTCAGGTTCTTAATAAATTTCTTATTTTATAAATATTTATATATGAGCAATAGTGCAAAATAAATTTCATTGCACTAACCAGTTTTCATGATTAAAGATATTTCATAATTTTGTTATAATTTATTATCGAAAACCATTGTAATGTAAATTTTACATATGTATATTTTCGTTCATTGTAAAAAAATTGCAAATTTGGTTATATTAAAATTTTATTCATACTAAAAAATAGTTCTTATATTTCCTATGAGGTACCAATAAAATGGTATTTAAGGAAATCCTAAGAAGATCAATTTCTTAAGCAATTTTCGTAAATGCCTAAATTTACCATTTTTCTCACATCATTAAATTCAGCCAATAATATTTCTTTTTACATTTAGCAATTTCCGCAATGAATCCAAAAAAATTCTTAACTAGTATTAGACGACATTGAATCAAATAAAGGAAAAACGGCTTTTGCACAAATGAAAAGATAAAACATGTTGATGAGCTTTTGACAGCAAAGAAAATGTGGCACAACCACAAGTGATTATTAACACTACAATATATCAACACATGGCATTTCAGTAACAAATCAAAGGGGGCGTAAGATGAAATCCAAATTGAAAGTAATCTTTTACTTTGTGACATTATTGTGCATAATATCTCGAGAGGTGTGTCGTAGGACGTGCCACTTTGGACTGATTGGTTGAGAGGAGGCTGTCAATCAATACGAACCAGAGGATATTCTTACCATGGAAAGCGATATGGGACGATCGGCAAAATTCTTTTTGCATAGAGTTAGGAAAGTGTACACGAATCATAATTTTAGGAGTTATAAGATCTTTTGATTTAAGTCCAAGAACTCGATTTCCAATAAATATCTCGTTATTTGAT
>CABFPE010002155.1:2495-16531 GCA_900660155.1 Hofstenia miamia
ACAGTCTTCTGTAAATACAGATGTGTTAATTACACTACGAATCTGCATGTAATATATATACATATATATATATATATATATATACAAATATATAGACAAAGCATTATAGCAATGATGATGTAGCCGACAAAATTGCTTTTATGTAGTTACTAAAATCGTCAATTGAACCATTGATGGATTTCCGAAAATTTAGATGCAGTATATCCATACACACAGCTGATAGTGAATCTGTTACATTGAAATGTGCACTTAATAGTGATGTAGACGCGATAAACATTGGAGTTGGTTCAGAACTACACTGGTAAAGCCATGTCATAAAACAAACAATGTGTTTGCAACCGCCTGTTTGATCAAAACATCCATGGCATTTTGCTGAAACAATTAAATTCTCCCTTTCCTCGATTTCTGCATGCAACAATAAAGTGGGGAACTAGTTTTGTATTCAAGCGTAACTAAACAATGTACAGTGCACATTCCTGTGGGTGGAATGGAGCATTTTCCGATTTTCAAATCCAGGCAAATTAAAAACTGGTGCAGTTGAAACAAAATTCAGCAAGAATAAAATTCGATATACATGGTAAGTTCAATTAATTTGCTTTGTCCATATAAACTAAAACAAACTTTCAATTATAAAGTGTAAATTTGCTCATGAAACTGTTTGATTAAATATATATTTCAAACAGTTAATTTAACATACAATACAATGGAATTATTTTCATGTTAAAAAATATATTTGAGAATTAACTACTATATTACAAATGGTAAATATTGATATTGCAGCTATTGGCAATAGATATAAACTCTTTTATTATATTGCAGGTATTAGCAATAATAAATAAACCATTGCTGTATTTGAACATAGACACTGAACCTGTTAACAGCACGTCAAACCAATAGCAAATAAGTAATGGGATTAGCCAACAAAACCTTAATTTTCTCTAAATATACCAAAAATTGATGCCTGGCACCCTTTTTTCGTGATTTTCAGCCCAAAATATATAAAATAAGTGTGTTTTAAAAAGAATCTAAATTTCGTGAAACTCTTCATTACTATTATAGATTTATAAATTTAATATATCGCAGTTTACACTTGCTATTTGGCAGAGAGTAAATGTATTTAAAATTAACCAATTACATTTAAGCTGTAACTAGGCGACATTATAGTTATATCTGAGACATTTCAATACAATATTGTTGTTGAAATTTCTTGCAGAAGCATTGTGGTTTATTGTTATTTTAGTATACCATTTGTTAACAATTTCTCAATAGTTCTTACATAATATGAGAGAGTAATCAAAATTTCATTGTTGCATAAAAATACAATTTATTTTGCATTAATTTGTTAACAAACCTAGGATTAAAGTTAAGGAATTGTTAATTTAAAGAATTATATTGTAATACCATTTTTTAGCAAAAATTTCATTTATATTCATTAAAATCCATTAACTGGCACAATTAAAAGTATTCCTATTTTTGACAAAAAATGGCATTCAGCAATTTGAAAACCAATGTCAAAACAACGTCAAAAAGGCTTTGAAAATAAATAGTTGTAATTTTTCGAATGTAAATTGACACTCCAATAGCATTTCAGTACTGTTTTCAACATTAGTGTGTTTATTGGGTAAATGCTTAGCTAAGACGACTCATTTAGATAGAGAGTGGTAGATGGAAGACAGGGTCAAGACCTGAATGTGGTGCCATGTGATTCCAGAGACCTATTGATCAGCCACAACTAGAGCTTGCACTTGATCTTTGCAGTGGAAACCATTAACAAGATCAGTGTGTATTGGTGACTAGCTATGAATTTAGTGCATTGATTGTTTTTGTTATTATGACTATGTAAAGATAATCAAATACTGCAAACACAATGCTTTAGCTTGTTATCGAGCCTTACATATAATAGCCCTACAGATATATTAATACATGCTAGCCCTTCATATATGTAAACAATCAATGTCATTATCACATCAATTCTGCTAGTATGCACTAAATCAGGGTGAATTTCTCTGTTCAGATAAAAGAACTCATATGTTGATCTTAGTGAGTTGGATATTGATGCTTCATCATAAAAAGCACTTATATTTTCCAATGCTTCTTCTTTAGTGATTTCTTCTGGCTCATTCTTTCCCAATCTTACCATAGTGATAATTTCAACATGTCTCATTACGTTTTAGTATCTGTATTGTGAGCTCCATAATTCTCCCCACACAATATCATTTATTCCTGAAAATAATATCAGTCTGCATTGTTTGTTTTTCAATCTCCTTTTGAACTTTTTGTATTTGCTTGTATATTGGCTCTACTTCGCAGTACAAATCATATGGTGTAACTTGCCCTTCTATGAAAATTCTTTCTTTATTGTTGTTCTTCAATAGAATTTCTTTAGAATTTTTGTATCTCTCATCATTTATGGTTTTCTCTGCTGCTTGTTGATTATTAACATAGGTATTTTCCACATGCCACATTGCTTTAGCAGCCTTTTTATCTTTCAACCTCCATGTTGGTAATAGCATCAGAATGGAAATTGTTGGTGGTGGTGTGCATTTTAAAAGTGTAGTCATTGTTTTTTCCTCTATTGCTTTATTTGTGCCTTTCCTTTCCACAGTTGCTGCCATTCCAAATGTTGCTGGATAGTTATTTTTAGCTTTCTTAATGTTTTCCCAGAATGTGTTCATTAAACCATTCTTCTTCAAATTCTGTGCCGTCTCTGGTCGTCTTATCATTTTTGAAGTGATACATTTGATGTCTACAGCAATTTGATTCTGCAGTTGCAACATCTCTTCAATTTCTTTTTGTGTAAACACCTCTGTACATAGTATCTTAATTAGCAATTTTCTCTCACATTCATAAACTTCTCCAAATACTCTATGTACTATATTGTTTGTATGTTCTCTACAGACTGTAATTTCGACCAACAGTCTTTCATTGTTGGTTGTGTATGCAATTATCATGTTACATGTGGGTTGATTCTTCTTGTCAATTACTATAGGAATTGTGAAACTTTCATTTTCTTTTGTAGACGTGCTTTCTCTAATTAACCATTTTGTTTCTGGTGACAAGTTATCATATGAATTGTATCTCATCTTCCTGTTCACAATGAAATACAGGTGGATTCTCTCTCTGCCTATTTTAGTCTTTTGGCTTTCTCTTTCCTCTGACCAAGACAATTTTGTTGTTGTTGATGTTTGTTTGTGAGAGAAAATCCCTGAACTTTCTGTTGTGGTTGGGAACAAACTTGTTGAAGGACATTCTGATATATCCATGTCAGAGTCATCACTTATTGGCTGAGTTTCCCAATCTTTCATGGTAATTGATGCTGTTTCCTTTTTGCCCTTTAGTTAGCATTGAGTACTGCTAGATGTTGAAGGGGAGTGTGCATTATTTTGTGTTTACAACCTCCCGCCCTTTAATTGACGATTACTATCATGCTGATGGCCCTCATTTACCCGCCTGCCCATTAATTGACATTTGGTAGAGGGTGACTTTTCTCGTATTGTCTCCATCCTCATACCCTTTATTCGGTAATCAGATTGCGGAGACCTCCTTCTTATTTTTTGTCTTTGGTTAGTTGGCATTAAATACTCCATCCTCATACCCTTTAATTGGTAATCAGATTGCAGAGCTTGTCTTCTTGTATTACTAGGTGGCGAATGCTCCATCCTCATGTCCTTTAATTGACAATCAGATTGTGGAGACCTAGTTTTCATAGTAGAACTTGTCAACATACCCTCCATCTTCACGCCCTTTAATTGATGATTGGATTGCAGAGTCTTCTTCCTTTGTACCCTTCTGGCTTTCATTGGTGATCATGGCATTGTTCTCTTCATTTTTCCTAAAATCAGTTACTAAATTAATATCCCATATTTCGGGGTTATATCTCATTTTATTTTTTGCTGCAATCTGGGGCATCACTCTTCTCTTGACTTCCAGTTCATCTTTTTCGGGAGTATATTCCTCTTGGAATTCTTCTTCATGTACACTGTCTAAATCATCAATTTCCGCATATATGCCATCATCAACCTGTACAACTTTAAATTCTGCATTTTTATCAAGCATTACTTGATCTATATTTACTGTTGCTTGTTTTAAATTTTGAAAGTGTAATACTCTTCTGTCACTAAGTTTGTAATTATTATGGGGTAGTGTTTGTATAATATTGAACAGACCTGACCGTTGTGTTCTTAGTTTCCATACTTGGTTTATGTCTTGTGTTCTCATTAAAATGTACGCATAAACCTTATCCCCTTCCCTGTGTGGTTTGACATATATCTTTTTGTTAAAATTTCTTTCTTGTCTTATTGCAGATTTCTTCGTATTATGACACATTGCTTCATGAATTCCAGTGATTTGATCTTTAATTTTTCTTATATACTCATTATCTGGTTTTTTGGAGTACGTGTGGTATTGCATTGATATTGGTGTTTGTGCTTCTCTTCCATACATGGCTTTTACGGGGTCATCCCCATTGTTGAATGTACCGAAGTATTGTAGAAATATTCCACCATTTCTATTACTTCTCTCCAATCTCTACCTCTAACTCTTAATGTTAATACTCTTATTAATTTAATCATAGTCCTATTAAATCTTTCAACAGCTCCATTTGCTTGTGGGTGATATGCTGTTGTTTTCTCAGTTAATAAAAAAATAATTTACTTTTGAATTGTACTCCTCTATCAGATACTATTGTTTGCATCAGTCTAAATTTCAAAATCCATTCTTTCATAATTTTCTCAACTACTATCTTTGCCATCATAGAATTTAATGGGATCATACAAGCGTATTTTGTAAAATTATCCACTAATACTAATATGTATTGATACCCCTCATCATCTTGCAAAAATTTTTCTAAATCCACATGTACTGGGAAATGGCTTTTGTTATTTATTAGATACATAGTGCACTTATTAATAATGTCCTCAACTGTTTTCCTGATGCTTGTTGTTATAAACCAGGCATTAAAAGTTTTTTCTGTTTGAATTATTTCAATGTGTCCATTCTCATGCCTTTTCCTGACCAATTCCCTTTTATAATATTCAGGGATTGCTATTCTTAATGTGTTTCCTTCCACATATAGAAGTCCGTTATTGTTCACTATCCATTTATATCTTTGAAAAAAACTGTTAGCTTCTTTTCCCATTATCCAATTTCCATTACACACTTTTTCTCATATTTTCTAAGAATAATATCTGTTTTCTGTTTTTCAGTTATATTGTTCTCAGTTATCTTTTCTTGAATCATTATAGGTATTTTTGTATTCCCATTTTATCCGCATTAATCTCAGGCAACCCTGTATACTCACTATGCAGTAAAAATTGAAATTTTTTCTTTTCACCATGAGCTTTTTCAATGTCTCTTTGATATTCCGGTAAAGCTGTGCAAAAATCTGCATTTTTGTTTAATGTCCCTTTATGGTGCCCTATTGTAAACTTAAGATATTCAATCCATCTTGATACTATAAACAATTTATTGCCTGAAAACTTCTTTAGCCATGCTAACCCACTATTATCCGTCCTTACTTTAAAGGTTTGTCCTATTAAAAAGTACTGAAATTTTTTAATGCTTTCCACTAATGACATTTCCAGTTTTGCTGACCCATAAATTTCCTCACTTTGCTTCAACTTCCGACTAAAAAATTGCATAGGTACTTCTTTACCGTCTTTCATTTGTCCCAAGCATGCCCCTATGGTGACATTACTCACATCACAATCCAAAATATATTCCTTATCATAATCTGGTGTATTTAATGATGGCATCTTGCTTAATTCGTTTTTTATGTTATCCAACTGCTCCTGTTCTTTCCATTTCCACTTAAAAATTTTATTTTTCTTGAGTAATGCCGTCATTTTGCTTGTTTTGTGAGCTACATTCGCTCTAAATGATCCGTAGTAGTTTATAAAACCCATTATCCTTTGTAGATCTTTTTTTGTCTTGGGACTGCTAATGTTCTGTATCATGTCTTTCGTATTGTTCTTCATTTTTATCTCACCCTTTTGGATTTGTCTTCCCAGAAATACCACCTGTTCTTTCAAAATCTCACATTTCTTCCCATTCACATGTAACCCTGCGTTATATAGAATTTTCAACATACTGTCCAAATTATCCAAATGTTCCTCAATCATATCACTTGCTATTAGGATATCCTCTATATATGCACTTATTCCTTTTTTGACCATTTTGTTATTTTGCTTGAGCACTTTCATTACATATCTCTGAAAGGTGGCCAGGGCATAACATAATCCAAAAGCCATGTACATCCATTCAAATAAGCCACAGGGCATTATGAATGCTGTTTTTTTGATGTCCTTGGGCTCCATTGGCACCTGCCAGTATGCCTTACATAAATCTATACAGGTATAGTATTTATTCTTACTGGCCTCATATATTATATCCTCTATTCTTGGAAGTGGATATGCATCTTTCTTCATGATATCATTTAATTTACGAAAATCTATACACAACCTATATTTATTTCATTACTTCACAAAGACAGTTGGCGCAGCATATGGACTTTTGCTAGGTCTTATTATCTTATTATCTATCAATTCATTAAAAATAAAAGTAAATAGTAATAATTTTGATTTGAGAACAGAATTAAATTTAAGTTTATAGTAGAAAAAATTCCAGATATAAATTAATCAAGTAGCATTAGTATCTAAAGTTGTGTAGAAAGGTGGTCCAGTGTTACAGAGCACAGTGGTGTATGATTGATGTACCCTGGATGAATGAGAGTAAATACGAATTTTAACATTCCATTCTGTGAAAAATGGATTCTGTCTTTTGATAGGATATTGCTATTGTCGGCCATAGAACCTAAACAAAAATTTGTGAATAGCTTAAATACTGAGAAGTTTAATTTATGAGGCAAGTGCAAAATAATTTTGTTCACTTTAATTATTTCTTTGTTATTTGAAGTAAGCTATTGCAGAAAGGAAGAAGTTTCTGAAGAAAAGTCTTGTATGATTAAACTTGTGACTAATAACATTAATTAGGTTTGAATACTTAGCTTGGTAATTTTCTGGATCCTTAAGTATGTCGTTTTGTCCAATTTGTACAAAGACAGTTTTGAATTGTGTTTGGGGATATAATTCAAGTGTGTTTTGCAATTCAGAAATGCATGGTCCTGGTTATGAGTGAACTGTGACTTCCATGTTTTTCATGCCAACCACCAAGCAATGATCCTTGATAATATTTTTCCAGATCATCAAATGGTTCTGTGAGACCTTGGTCACATTTCCAAAGTTTAATCTTTGCGCTAAAAAATCACTGAGCTTTGTAATATTCGTACTTAGATCATCTCTGGTATTTATGAGGTTATTCTCAATTATACTGTCCATTTCTTTACCCATGATATGGAGGAATATAGCTGCCGTCCTGCTAAACACTAAGCAGAGTGTGATATGACGTCATAATTTTAAGTCTTAACATATTTCTTTTAATTTTTTTGAAACTTAGTTTCTTTCCAAAGATTCTTTAGAAATATAATTGAGACAGGCAAGATTTCTTATAGGAATTCAATTTGTTATTCATTTTATCAAGTATTTCCCGATAGTGAGTGCTAAAGTTCTCATACATTTCAGAAGAAGATAACTATAGATTTTTTTGAATTGAAACATATGATTTAAGATGGGTATTAATATTTTTGATTTAGGTATCATTGGTTGCATGACAAAGTTTGGAATGGGAGTATGTCAGGGAAATTTATTCCTACTTGTGACACCTTGAGGTCTGTATTGTGAATTCCATTGATATTATTGATTTTATGTGTAAAATTAAACTGAAAATACAATTCCTCAGATGTTTTTAAATTAGAAGAAGTGTAGTCCTGCAGTGAGGGCAGTTTTGGTGGATTAGATTGTTCAAATACACATGAATTTCAAATTGCATTCTGAAACACTCCTTATTGGCATTCAAATGCTAGACCACTTTTTGAAAGTTGAATTTGAATTTTGTTCTTGTAATTATCATTTAGATTAATGACATCTCGTCAAAGAAGTTGCAATTGGCTGGTGTCATGGCACTGTTTATCTCAGCAAAATATGAAGAAATCCATCCCGTTAGTGTTAGTGATTTGTTGTTTGTAACAGATGATACCTATTCAAAATCGGAAATTTTGAAAATGGAGTGTAAATTTCTACAATGTCTTGGCATGAAATTTGGATATCCAACTTCCTTGTACTTTTTTCAAAGGTATTCAAAGTCAGTAAGGTATGAAGTTTTTCATTGTTCTCACCAATGACATTTGTTCACGTTATTTAAATCTACTGTCAATGATTAACTGCATTTTTGAAGGTAAATGCTAAGTGCTTAACTCTATTAATCATTGTCTTTGTAAACCACCATATCCTTATGAATCTATGACTGAAAAAGTCATTAAACTTAACACTAGAACAGCAGAAACCGTCAATTGGCATTTTTTTATTTTAAAACTGCTATAGTTTTTTTTAAAGAAGTATTTTTTATAACCCTCTTGTAAGTTTTTATCATTTTCGAAGTGACACAAAATGCAAAAGAAAATTTTATGACAACTCATCTTGAAAATAAAATATTGTAGAATCATGTCAACTCATCGTGAAAGTATTATTCAGAGAAAGCTATTACTTTTCTTAGATTATTCACTAATCAGAGTTGACACTTTTCCGTTTTCTCTCTTTTATAATAAGTGTGCGGTTTATTAAACTAATTTAATATGCTAGAGCCTTTGTAGCTACTTAATTAACTCAACTTATTTAGGTAAAGTAGAGAGTTTGGAAGACAGGATCGACACTCAAGAGTAAACGTGCATTTCCAGGAACACATCCGCCAGCCGCATCTTACCAATGGAACTGCCAATGTGAGATAGAGAACAACCACGGAATGGTAATGTGAATAGCGAACTCAGTGTAATGGGAGTGGCAACTACTTAAGAATTTAGTGCATTGATTGTTTTTGTTATTACGAACTAATGCAATAAATGAAGCTGTGCAACCTTGCCGCTGAAATAGCTTATTATAAGGCCCTACATGTAATAACCCTACATATAAATATATATCTAATAGCCCTTGATACATGTAAACAATCAATGCCGTCAGCAGGAAACGATAACTATAAGTCGGTCGAAGGTCTACTGTATAAAACGTTGAGCAACATGTAATGACTATTAAATAAACTATGTGTAATAGAATATCAAAATACCATCGTAACAACCGTTTAAAGGTAAACACTATTAAGCCATCAATCGGCATGTAATATAATGAATGTAATAAATAACTTGAGTTCATCGGTAAAATAATTGACATGTAAAACCTACAGGCTGCGATAACACTTTCGGACAAGCAATGACAATTAGGAAAGCTATAACAGTAAAAAACTCCTATACCTATCCGTAACCTAAGAGCACACCAGGTAACTACAGCTGTCGCCCTCCCCGCTGTGGAATAGCTATTAGGAGGCTGCTCCAGCATACCTTTAACCGGATGTGGGAACCACCATACAATTACCCTAGCTCGTAGACGTTTAGCTTTCCATCAGAATATATAAAATAACCTGACAAAAGAAAATGAATCCAAAGTAGATTTGCTCATCATTAATTACATCCGATTCATTATATTTATAGCACTTGGTGATAAACAACTAAATACTCGACAAGTACCTGTTAATCTTTCTTGTTGACAGTTTTTCCCTCGCTTTAATATTTCTGCTAATTTTACGCAACGTCAGCTTTAATTTGACTATGCTGTTTGATCATCTTTTGTTTTGTCAAAATACCGTCGAGTATAATTTTAAGTATAATTGCACAAAACATTTACAAAGTGAAAATAATCAATCCTATCATGATTTACAATTTAATCATTATAATCAATAATAATTTTAGTCTTTGTTTCCTTATTCTTTTCCTCTCATCTTGACCAATCATGATAGAATGATGGATTATGTCACACTCCCCCTCCAGCATAGCTAATTAAGGATGACCACTCTCTCTCCATGTACCATCTCAGCCGCCTTTTTGATTATCTCACTGGCTTCTTTCATTTCCCACGTAACGTTTTCGTACGCCTCATCTTTCGTGATTTTTAGCACGACGTCTTTCTCTGTTGTTAGCATCTTCTTGTGTCTCAAGAACGACGGGTTCTTTAGAGATTTAGCTATCGTACACATACTCCGTAATTCGTTTAACTTTTCGTTGAATATATCGTAGTGTTTTCTGTAGAGTTTCATGCCCTTTATGGCTATCATCAATGTCATAATCGCGTCTATTCTGCTGGTATGTGCCAAATCTGGGTGGATCATAGTGTTTGGGTAGAAAAATTCGTAAGTTGATCTCAACGGTTTAGATATTGACGCCTCATCATAGAACGCACTAATATTCTCTAAGACTTCTTCTTCAGTAATATTCTCCGGTTCATTCTTTCCTAATCTTACCATGGTAATGATTTCCACTCTTCTCATTACGTCGTAGTATCGATATTGCGAGCTCCAAAGTTCTCCCCACACGATGTCATTAATCCCTGAGAATAATATTACAGTTTGTGTAGATCTTTTTTCGATTTCTGCATGGACTTTCTTAATCTGTCTACATATCGGTTCTCCTTCTTTGTAGAGATCATAAGGTGTTACTTGTCCTTCTATAAAAACTCTTTCTTTATTATCATTTTTCACTAAGATGTCTTTCGACTTTTTGTAGCATTCATCATTAACGATTCTTTCGGCTGCTTGTTTACTGTTGATGTACGTGTTTTCTTCATGCCACATGGCTTTGATCACTTTCTTGTCTTTTAGTCGCCAAGTTGGTAGCAACATCAGTATAAAGATTGTCGGTGGTGGCGTACATTTTAATATTGTTGTCATCATTTTTTCCTCAATAGCTTCATATGTGCCTTGCATCTCAGCCATTGTGGTCATGCCAAATGTTGCAGGATAATTGTTTTTAGACTTTTTGATGTTCTCCCGGAAAGTATCCGTTAGACCGTTTTTCATCAAGTTCTGTGCAATTTCAGGCTTTATTACTATTTTCAAAGTAATACATTCTATATCCACTGCAATTTGATTTTGTGGTTCTAGTAATTCGTCGATCTCCTGCCTAGTGAACGCTTTGGTACACAGTACTTTAATTAATGATTTGGTCTCTCGTTCATACACTTCACCAAAGATTCTTTGTACTATATTATTCTTCCGTTCTCGTCACACCGTAATTTCTACTAGTAGTCTTTCATCATCTGTATCAACCCATGATAGCTCACTAGGTTCTTGTTCACCCCATTTCTCTAGATTGACTTTATCAATTACTCGTTGTGTGTTTGGTGTTAATGCTATGTCGGTTGATTGTAAGAGCTTCTCTTCTAGCAGAATTTCTTCCTTGCTTTTGCTTACCATCTCAATAATTTCAATAGGACAATTTTTTCCTTCTTTGCGCATGGTTTCTGAACGTTTAATAATTTTGGTGTAGGCACACTGAGGATAGTTTTTCAGATATTTTCTTATCTCTTTTGTTATTACCTCGTGAATTTTCTTTTCTTCCACCAATTTTATCATTTGTAACGTTTCCGCATGCTCCCTTCTGATCAAATTTCGAGTTGTTAGCCATGGTTGAAATTTAAGTGCTCTAAGTTTTGTATTAGAAGTGGCACCCCACATGTACTTCTTTGTTTCATCGGTTAGAATTTCGATCTCACTTGGACAGATACCTGTTTTGTTTGCTAGCTCAATTATACTAGGTCTTCCCAATGTGTGTTGTTGTACCAACAATCTTGTGAAATGTTTCTCGAACCTCTGCTGTACTTTCTTCGTGGGGGACAGCGGTAATATTTCTACACTCTGTAGTAGCCATTGCTTAATGTTTGTAGGGATCGGTGCCACGGCTATTTCAAATTTTTTCTGTCACGCTATCTGTCGCCTCTCCTTTCTCATCATCAGCAGTACCAGCTTGTCGTTGTATGTTAATGCAATTGCTAGTACCCAAATAGCTGTTCTTGCTCTGATCTCTGGCGCATTGATTTCTTCAAACATTTGAGTTTTAAAGTTTCTTTTGGCCTCCATTTCGTAAGCTCTCCTGATTTCGTATAATATGGCTTCCGTGCTTTTATGATACTTCTTGGTTGGCGATCTTATATCTATCATCGGCCACTCTTCATGCGTAGGCTTTTCTGCTTTAATTTCGGACCATACTGTTGCTATTTTTTCCAAATGCTCAGGTGTTTGATTCATACTGCACTTCAAGAATACATTTCCAATTTCTTCCAAATTTTCGGTTGTTCCCAGCAATTCCATAGTGCGTGTTTGGTAGTACATGTCTATTGCAATTTTAGGTTCTACCATAATTCTCTCCGCCGGTGCTATTTCGTTAATTTGTAAGTCCACTTTTATCAGTTCCGATATTTTCATTGTACCGCTATCCAACGTAAACAAATTATCTAACTTAATCTCCATTTCTTTTATACATTTCGGCAACTCTTCTGATTTCTGTGTTACGACTATTATTACCCTCGTCTTGTGTTTTTTAGCTATCTTGAGAGTGTCCTCTATGTTAGTTTGCAGCCTCTTTGACGCTATTTCAGTATCTTTTACAAAATAGACTATCGTGAGATGCTTCTTATCGAGGTTTACTTGTTCACATTCAGTTATGATCTTATCTTTGTTTTTGGTTAGCTTTTGTACGTCCTTCATCGTGAACTGTTCATCGAATGTAATGTGGACCGTGCTTTTGAAGTATGGTCTGTTAAATTGTTCTTTCATGTCCCCTGTGTAAGCTATTATCGTATTACAAGTTGGACGATTCTTCTTATCGATGACTATTGGAATTGCGTAACTCTCGTTTTCTTTGGTGGAAGTGCTATTTCTTATCAACCTTTTCGTTTCTGGCGACAGATTATCATATGCATTGTATCTCATCTTTCTATTTGCTATAAAATAGGGATGTATTCGATCTCTTCCTATTTTGGTCATGTGGCTCTCTCTCTCTTCTGATCGCGACAATTTCGTTGTTGTTGACGTTTGCCTGTATGAAAATATTCCTGAGCTTGTTGTCGTGGGGATTGAACTCGTTGACGGTATTTGCAAAGTATCCATATCTGAGTCATCACTTACAGGTTGTATATCCCAACTTTCCTCGCCGCCCTTTAATTGGCTTTGAGTACTTGTGAATGCTGTTTCCTCGCTGCCCTTTAATTGGCTTTGAGTACTTGTTGATGCTATTTCCTCTTTGCCCTTTAATTGGCATCGAGTACTACTGGATGTTGAAGGGGAGTGTGCATAATTCGGTGTTTCCAACCTCACGCCCTTTAATTGGCGATCAGTGTCTTGTAGATGGCCCTCATTTGCCCGCCTGCCCGTTAATTGACATTTGGTAGAGGGTGACTTTTCTTGTATTGTCTCCATCCTCATACCCTTTATTTGGTAATCAGATTGAGGAGACCTCCTCCGTATTCTTCGTCTCTTATTGCTGGGTGTCATCTGCTCCATCGTCATACCCTTTATTTGGTAATCAGACTGCGGAGCTCTTCTTCTCACTCTTCGTCTTTTATTGCTGGGTGAATTCTCCCTCGTCATGCCCTTTATTTGGCAATCGGATTGCGGAGATCTAATTTTGTTAGTTGAGCTCGTTGATATTTCCACTGTCCTCACGTCTTTATCTGACAATCGGTCTGCAGGGTTCTCCTTCTTCTTACTCTCCTCGATTTCATCAGTGATCGTTCCGTTCATTTCATGTTTCCTAAATTCAGTTACTAAATTAATATCCCATATTTCTGGGTCATATTTTAATTTATTTTTTGCTGCCCTCTGGGGCATTACTCTTCTTTCGACTTCGGGTCTGTAATCGTCTTGAAATTCTTCTTCATGCACACTATCCAAATCATCCATTTCAGCATATGTACCATCGTTGACCTGTACAATATTAAACTCTGCATTTTTATCAAGAGTTACTTCTTCTATATTTACTGTTGAACGTTTTAAATTTAGAAAATGTAATATTCGTCCATCATTCAACTTATAATTATTATTGGGTAGTGTCTGTGTAACTGTGAATGGCCCTCACCACTGTGTTTTAAGTTTTCTCACCTGAT
>CABFPE010002156.1:0-16519 GCA_900660155.1 Hofstenia miamia
ATTATATTATATCTTACCATTTTAGCTCTGGTATGAATTTTATAATAATGAGATTGTAAGATCCGTTGATAAAGTGGAAGGAACTCCCCTGTGCCTGGGGCAATAACTCACTCCTTGACAGATGTGAGCCCATATTGTGGTCACTTTAGGCTACATATAGGCATAGGAAATAAAAGAACTACAACATCTGTCAATTGAACATGCACAAATTAGAACACACCTTGAATATACTGTGCCATTGGCATACATGAATACATGGTAACTACACATTATTTACTATCTTATTACATGAGCTGAGAAGATAAAGCCGGAGATAAATTATTTGTATTGAGATAGAAATTACAACCAGCGATACAACATTAGCACCTTGGATTTGTAAGGATGGATTCAAATGGCTTGGCTTCAGCGAGATGCTGTGTGGATTGGTTGCTACTTTAACCATCTTGGAATTACTTTTTTCTACAATGAAATTGGCGAATTATCAATGTTCAATTGTTTTGTTAGAGCACAGGATGTTCTTGGCAATGGTAATCTTCTGCAACCTTTGTACCACTTGAGCTGCTAGACACACCCCGTAATTCTACACTATGTAATATATGTCCCTTTATTGTTACCAAGAGTGTCATTGCTGCATTAGCATTAGAAGTTTACTTTCTACTACTGTGTATTGAGTGATTTAGGTAAAAGAATTCAAATATGTTGAAAAGTGACTGAGGTGCTTTGGGATTGTTGTAAAATAAGCTTACTTTCTGCACTGCTTCATCATTGGTAATATTATTGGGATGATTATTTCTGGCTTTTATTATAATTACAATCTCTATTCAACATTTTATATTGTAAACTTTCAAATTCTCATTTAATAGATGAGTCCATACTAAATTATTAATGTCTGAGCATAAGAAAATAGTCTCTGTATCCATTTCTTCCAAACAATGTAATACATCATTTATCTGAATACATATTTCATTTCCTTTCTGGTTTAAGTCTAAACATGTTATGAATCCATCAATATACATGTTTTCCAAACTATCCTTTTGTCTGCATATTTTCATGGACATTTTGTATTGTCAACTATTAGCTATTTGCTGAGCTTTTTGTAATGAGTTGACATAATTTGCTTTGGTTGACATAGGTATTCATGCTGCTTATTTATGTCTTATCTTCAATGTAAGCAAGATTATGTGCATTGAAATCATTGGTGGTGGTAGGCAAAACATATTATGTGTATTTAATCATTTAGGGATGCTGTCATTATTTCATACTGCCTCTTCCTTGAAATGGCATCTCCTTGCTTATGATTGAGATGCAATTGCAGATGACTTTTCTCCATTAGGAAAATTGCTAATATCCATACTGCTTGCTTAGGTTTAAGCTCTGGTGCATTCTTGTTTACAAAAATTGACTTATGTAGATCAGATATTGACTTTATCTTGGGAAACAGTTTAATCTTACATAGCAATATTTCAATAGAGGAGTGATAGTGCTGGTCTAATGGATTAATATCAATTTGTTGCCAATTTTCTTTAGAGTGTTTCTCTACTTTCAGTATTTCCCACATAGAATTGACTTCCTGTAACAGTGATGTTCTTAGTGTAAATGCAAGTGAGACATGCATATCTGCAATCTCATGGAATTCATGTGAGTATCCAACCTCTTCGATAACTCTGCTCTGTATTAACATGCCAATGGCAAATCTTGGTTCACTCATCAGGTTCAGCCTGAATTGCATGATATCCATACTGATAAGATTGGGTATACTTTCAATGGGATCTGTGGTTTTAACTATATTCCTCATGGATTTCCATTTATAAACATTCCCTGTGATTGTCTCTATGTTAAGTAGAGTTTGTGGAATTTCTGTTTTCAAATACTCTAGCACAACTACATGTAGCCTTACATTTTGTGTCTGATCACCAATGTTCAATCTTTTTGTCCATTACTTCATCAATTTGTAAGAAAAAACTTATGAGTAATGTTCCTTATGCAATGTTAATATAAAACAGTTTCTCCAATTGTCTGTGCTTTAGTATGAATAGTTGCAAGTTATTAAAATGCATTGATTCAGTGAAAGATGTGTGAACCATACTTTGGAATGAACTATGTTGCAGATTTTTATTCATAGCTTTTGGGTATATGATAATCATATTTACCAATGGTCTTCTATCTTTTTCCATCACAAATGGTAGTATTGAGGTATCACTTTTCAAATTATCTGACATAAGAAACAATTTTAGATTGTTTTCACTATCATGAGATAATTTCTCATGTCCTAAAAGTTGAACATTGTGTGGAGTTATAAAACAAAAATGTAACAATTTGTTGTAAACTCTAGTCAATCAACTTTCAATCAAACATTCAGAACCAATAGTACAGTGAGAACTTAATGAACTAATAGAATAAAAACTAGAGTCACAGGTACATGTTCTTTTCTAAGGTTGAATCAGTGTGAACAGTTCTCTTCACTGGTGCATGACACTGCATGGTGTACTTAATGAGAGTTAACCTCATTGATAATCACAGTTTCTCCAAAACAGCTGACCACAACACTTAACAACAGGTGTAAATAATATAGCTGAAGGAAATTGAGATGTGGATGGATTTTCCACATTTCCAACATTGCTTGTCAATCTCATCCTTTTCCTGGATGTTGGCCATTGACTTAAGTATATGAGATTTTTTAACTGTCTTTGTCTGTGATTTGATACTCTTGTTAGATGTGGGCATCACATTGAAGCCAACTATTGACTTAAGCATACCAACCTAGTCAGTTGTGCTCATGTCCACCATTGTCATATTAGAGTCAGAAATTGGAACATCTGAGTCAGATGTGTTAGGGATCTCTCCTTTTTTTAGCTGCAACATTTTTGTGCCTGTGCTGAAAAAATTTCTGTCATTTTGCATATATCAGTGTTTTATTGTTGCACTATTTTGCAGGGATGGATGTATTACTCTGTTATGGAGTTTGCTTTTCAACTTTTTGATGGTATTTTTCATTTTTTGACTGCTTTGATTTCTTGAGGCTTTCACTCCTAATGAAATCATTTGAATTTAATTCCCACTAAGTGGGATCATGTATTTTTTTTAAAATTTATATGCTTGCTCTTATGAACTTTAGATTTACTATTTTTCTAATATTTTTAGTTTGAGTTTTTATCAATGTCTTTCTCATCTATTTGATTATGATTCAGCATGTCCTAATCTCATGCATCATTTTTCTTTTAATAGTAAATTCATTTTTGTCATTTAAAATATCCTTATCAATATATAGACTCTATTGTCCACTTAGTGTGGTTTATAATAAATTTTACTATTAAAATTCCATTCCTGACTCACAGTGGATTTCCTAGTATTAGTACATATAATATTATGTATATCAGTAAGATTAGCAATTAACAGTTTAATATACTCATTATCTAGTTCATTTTGAAAGACTTTGGATAACATGCTCAGTGTCATGTATGATTCTATAACAACATTACTCAAAATAGCATTATTCCTAATGTTGTGTAAACAATACTATTATAGAAATCTTCAATATCTTGATTACTTCTTCCCAGTTTTGTCCACCAACTTTAGTAGCCATAACATCTATTAGTTGTATTATTGTTTGAATTATACATTCCACAGCTCTGTTAGATTGAGGATGGCACACAGTAGTCATATCATGAATGGTTTCAGTACATTTCATCAACTCTTTAAATAATTTTGATTCAAATTTCAAAACTCTCTCAGTAATAATATTTAAAGTTGGTCCAACCTGCAATAAGTTTATCCTGATTAAGATATCTGTTAGTCCTTTAGCAGTGATTGTTTTCAAGCATGCCATTCAACTATAGTTAGTGAAGTTATAAACAATAACTAATAGATATTGGTAACCAGTGGTATCCTTGGCTAATTTCTCTATATCAACATGTACCATCAGATTAATTGCATTAGATCAGCATTTTTTTCCAAATTTGTGTGTTTTTTGGAAAGTGTTCAGTATTGTATAAGAAACACCTCTTGAATCTATTTATAATATCTTCCACTGCTTTCTGTACTGCTGTCCACATATAGCATGTATCAAAAGTACATTCAGTTTATTGCACTCCAATATGTTCTTTTTCATAGATTTTTCTGACTAAGTCTTGTTTGAAATATTTCAGTACAACCATTCCATTAATATTTCCATCAACATGCAGGAAGTTATTTTTGATTAAATATTTATTTTTGGAATCTTTAAATTTACATAAAATATTTTTAATTGTTAGATTGTTCTGCTGTTTTTCTGCAATTTCTGATTCAGTAATTTCCTTTTCAAGGGTGAGGGGTAAAATGGTCTTGCTTTTTTGTTGACTTTGATATCTGGTAATTCCATAGATTGGGAGTGGGGTAAAAATTTAAATTCAGATTTTTCTCACTGGGGTTTAACATCATCTCTATTATACTCTGGCAACACTATCATCATATCTGCATTAGCATGTAACTTAACTTTTCTGTGCTTGATTCTAAATTAAAATTTACTGAATTTTTCAATCCATCCCACCACTATTGTAGATCTATCTCCTGAAAACTTTTTCAAAAAGCTGTTGTTTGTATGGACTATAAATTCTTTCCCCAAAAAGAAGTGTCAGAATTGTTTTACACTTTTAACTATAGTTAATGTCAAAAAAACATCGTTTTTCTCATAAATTCTAAGTTTCTTGTTGAATTATTCTATCAGACACTCTTTGTCATCTACTATTTAGCTAAGACAAACTCCTATTGCAACTGTACTTTCATTGCAACTGAGTATAAAGGCTTTATTATAGTCAGGCATTTCCATTAACTCTGACTTTATTAGCTCAAGTTCCTCCTGGGGGTCTCCAGTTCTATTCAAATAGATTTCTCTTCTTCTTTAGGTTAGACATATTGGCAGTCTTTTCAGCCATACCTAGGTACAAAGTGATAGTAATAGTTGAAGAAATCTGCAATGCATGACAGTTCTTTTCTTGTATTCAGAAATGTAATTTTATCTATACCATCCTTAGTTTTTTTCCTTATGGTTATTTGACCATTTGCAATGTGTCTTTCTAATGCTTAATATAGAATTCAAAGTGTTTTGTCCAGTTTTTCAAAGTTATTGATTATTGTTGGGCTTGCTATGAATATGCCATCAATATATGCCAAAACCCCATTTTTGTTAGCTAGTTTGTCAGCTCTCAACACTTTTGTGACATATCTCGTATTTAATCTCCTGAAGTCTATGCACAGCCTGAATTTTTTTCCCTGCTCTGCTAATGCAGTGGGGGATGCATAAGGATTTTCACTTGGATATATTTTGTTGTTGTCAGATTGCTCCTTCATTGGTTTTAAATTCTCTGATAGTTGTTGTCATCTGCTGATGTATAGGCTCATTGCTGGTAGAAACAATTTTGTGCTTTTCTCCAACACTATTCTCATTAATATAAAATACATCTTTGCTCTCCTGTAGAATTCCTTGAAGTTTTTTATATTTCCCCATCAATAGGTCTGCAAGTTCTTCACACATGATTTGTGGGATTCTTGAGATGTGTCTGTCTTGTGCATTTGTCATGATCAGTGTGATTTTGTTGACTGTTCAATTTATTATCACTATGGTGTTAATTACAATTTTATTATAATTTATGTTTGTTATCCTCTTTATTGCAATTAATATTGGAACATGTGTTTCAAATTTACATCTATATACAAATATATCATTATTTGATTATTTGTGTTTCTGAATGATGTTTGCCAAGTTTCAATTGATAATTATTGTGTTTATTTGATTGATATATTTTGTCTTCTATTGGTGTGGTTCCAATTTGGCATCCAGACAGAATTTCATGTTTTAGTGATCTGGTCCTGATATCACTTCAATCACCTCTTTGTTCAGAGATTTGTGTTTTTTTGAAAGTTAATAATACATGAATTTTTTTCAAGAAAATATTTTCCCAGTATTAATTCATTAGTTAAGGATTGTAGTTTAGTATCAATTATTATAATATCCTGTAGAAATTGAACATAATTAATTGATATTGCTACATTTGCTATTTTACCTTTAATATCCATGTAGTCTCCTGATGCAATTAACAATCTAAGTTTATTATTTTGTAGATGTTCCAGAGTGTAGCCTAATTTTATCAGAGATAGCTAATATGGCTGCTCCCATACTGATCATAACTTTTGTAAGTATACCACTTCAGTTTTAAATTTGCCATTAGGTTCTTTTATATTTCTATTTTTGGTTCTGGGACAGTAATAACATTAATTTCTGAAGTCTCTTCTTCAGAGTTAGTATCTTCTGTTGCTCTTTGTAATGTTTTAGTGTATCACCTTTTTCATTAATTCTTCAGCATGTTAAGTTATTTTGATTACTTTCCCTTTTCACATGTGTTTTGTATTTTGATTACCACCATTGATTGTTGCTTACTTTTGACAGTAGACACCACTTTCTTTGTCTCATTCTTCTGATTTGGAATATCTTGGTAACTTCTTTGGTGTACATTGACATTGTACTACTATGTGAAGTTTTTACTAATTTCAAGTTGTTTTAGGATAAAATATTCATTTTACAATAACACTGAATATTTTTTTCCTGAATTTCTTTGTTTTTACCAAATTCACTACTCCCTTTTCTTTTTTGAGCTATTTTGTTTAGTGATTATAATCTCAATGGAAACTATAACATGGTTTGGTAAAACAAATTTGTATAGAATTTGCTTAGTGTAGTAAGAGTTTATTTGATATGATATTTTAGAAACAACTAAACAAAGTTCTTATATTCTTTTGTTTTTATTGTGTTGATAATAAAATGATCAGATAAATCCTCATTGTTTTACCATCATTTTGTTTGAATTTATACATATATAATTCATGCAGCTTTTATTTTTTTGCAACAATTGTTTGTGATGATAGCAATTTTGGAATATTTGTCATTAAATACATAATTTCATGCCTAAAGTTTACAATGAATTTTCCTTTTTCTCCAACAAATAGCTGACATCCAAACAGGTTTTTGTTGTGTTAGCAAATTATTAGTGTGTTACTGGATATAACAATTAGATATACAGATGCATTTCATTGTAATCATTAAATTTGTGTCTCTTTACATTATGGTTCAAATATATCAAATATTGTAATTGATTTAACCATTCAAGGCTTTATGTTTTTAATAATAGCATATTTTTTATTTTCATGGAGAATGATTGACACAATAGAAAGCCCTATGTATATAAAGCATTGAAGTCTCTAATTAGCATTAATTAAAAACATAATTGAATTTTTAAGCCTCACTCTTCTTCATGAAGATGTGTTATTATAGAGACTAGCAAATGTTATAAAAAGTAAGGTTTAAAGCCAATGTACACTCTAAGAGATGTTGGCATTAATTGAAAGCATAAATGTTTTTCAATTTCCACTCTTCAACAGAGTGTAAACTTTTTTATAAATTTATATTTTCATATTAATTTTTTGGTAATTGTTTTTTGTAATTTATTTTTTTTGCTAAGAGATTAGAATTATGGTATTTGACTGAATACAAATCAATGTTAAAATGTATCAGAGATAATTGAAAGATAATGAATATTTGCCAATAACAATCAAACAATACATCTTCTCTTCCCAATGTATTTCATTTTGTTTTTACCTAATTCACTACTCTATTTTCATTCTTGAGATGTATTGCTTAGCAATTATAATCTCCATGGAAACTAGAACATGCCATTTTTTATCAAAATAAATTTGCATAGTATTTGCTTAATGTTGTAGGAATTTTATATTTAATATTTTAGAAATAACTAAACAAAGTTAGTATGTTACTCATTTTTTGAAGATATAAAAGATTTACATTGTTAAATAAATTCAATAATCACCAACCAATCTCCATAAAAATTGAATAATGTTTTTGTTTTAATTGGGAATTTTTGCTTCTTCTCACTATAAATGTGTGGTAAAAACAGAAAAAAATGCCACTAGATCAAAGCAATTTATCCATTACCATTGCATTGTTCACAGACATATTTTTACCGAGTGATAAGGAGAGAAATTGCTCTAACCAATAAAAATAAAGAACGTCATTACCTAGCAACCTTCCCATTACTTGAATCATAGGACATAATCTTTTACATAATCCATTAAATTATACAGTGTAAGTATAATTTATAATCAAATAAATGAAAAGCTTGGTAAAAAATAATTAATTAATCAAACAAAATTTAATCATAAATTCAATTATTTCTTGATTTTTAATATATAAATGCTGTATGTGTTTACAAGTTTACACCAACAGGCGATAATATTGCTATGATGAAATCAGCTTTCAAATGAGAATATGCTTTTTGGATTCGATCACAGTACAAAAACGATGTTATACTGTATTAAAATCTACAATAGGTTACATATATCTTTTAAATCAACTATTATCTTACAATCTTAATGCCTTAAGCAGTGCTTTGTAGTAAATTGTTTAATTTCTTTTCAGAATTAGTCTTTTTACTTAATTCACTTTGTGGTATGGCTTCTAAGAAGGTTTTTTCAGCTTCATCTGCCTTTGTCACTAAAAAATTTACTTAATATTTCCACCGAGCAGTACCTTAAATTTACTAGCTGTTAAGTTCTACCAAGATGTGTTTTATTTATTTTTGCAGGATATACTCTATATATTCATCCTAGTGTGTATCTTTGAAGAACCTTATATGGTTTTTCACTGATGTATGCTTTGGCTGTAATAAATTTCAACATTAAAAGGTATGCTTTATGTTACTGCATTATTAAATATTATTTATTCAAATAACAACAGAAACAATTAGAATATGCAAAATGAAAAACAATTGAATTTTTCACTTTTAAAGGATATCAATGCAATGTTGATTCTAGATGGATATTAAATGCCATACAAAAATTTTTTTCAGGCCAATATAATTATTGCCATATTGATTCGATGAGATTTGAACTCACATCTTCTGTACATATGTACAGCTGTGTTTATCTTACACTACGAATCAGAAGTAGATCCTTAAAACTACCAAAGGTGTGTCTACAAAGGGAATGCGAATATTTATCGCATAAATTTATTATTCTAATGTAGAATCACTGGGTTGAATCTAGAGAGAACTATGCCAGTGGACTTAATGTCAAAGCAGAAAAACAACATTAACATCTCCTATAATATAAAGTAACATGAAAACACAAATCTTTCAGACTTTTATAAAAATATTCGCTTTTTTCAGGAATATCTTCAATAAATTTTAGACATTCTTTAAAGAGTTTATTTGCTTCTAAAGCAAAATCAATTTTAATCTGCCTTGAACAGAAAGCCTTTTCCAGTGAAGCATTTATGTGAGATTTCAGTCCATCACCACTTGTAGAAACAGTTTCAAACGCCATAGGTATAGGAGCACATGAAATTGGTTCAATTACTTCTTTCAGTAAAAGCTTTAAAACATGAACATGCAGACAAATTGAAATACCATATTGTTTTTTACCACAAGTACAAGAGCAGATAAATGAATGGACGCAAATTTCACACTTTACACAGAGTAATTTGCATCTAAATGTATGTGGAGTAATAGAAGATTGTATTTTATAGGATTTGTTCAATTTGATAGATTTTACAATCCAAATAGTTTCTGAACGTTGGTTAATATTAAACATACTTTTAGAAGATAGGGCATTTTTATGATTTTTTCTAATTTTTGCTATTGACGATGTTACCTTCCCCAAATAGTGCTTTATAAGTTGATTGCGGTAACTACAATTTAAGAACTGCAGCAGAATTTTTATTGAATCATCCATTCTTAAAATCTTGCGGCCATGTCCATGAACTCTCTTTAATTGATAGTGCAAATTCTCCAAGCGCATGTTAGTGTTTATTGATAAACCAATGCAAAATGGCAGGGCCCATACCTCAGGTCGATTTGAATAAAATTTCTGAAAGTATTCAATTTGCAAGAACCAGAAACTTTTAATGAGCGCAAGTTCTTTCCGCGAGTATAAAAAAATCCATTACAATGGCAGAAGTAGTTAATTTTGTAACTTCCATCTTTCAATGCGAATATACCATGACGTCGGACATAACGAATTTGTTGAGAGTTTTCAAGATCGATTTTCCATGTATCAAATTCTATATATATGATATAAAATTTATATTAAACCAATGAATCTTTCATATACGAAAATAATTTAAAAATACCTGCAATATTAGAAAATCTTAGTTGTTGACAATCAATATCTGGATGAAACGCAATGACATGGGATAGCATGGTGAAATTTGTTGAGAAACCATCCTGGCAGTTAATATCTAAAGAAAAATGGATATAGCGCCACATTTGTAAGTGTGATCTACCTGCACATGAAATTGAATGTCGCTTATTCCTTGAAACTTCAATGCTCGGATGGGCAATTTTTACATGCCTTTGCAAATTGAAGGGTCTTGGAAAAGTTTTATGTCATTGCGTACACTCATTCTAAATATGAATGGAGGTAGAAACAATTGAACTTTATCAATACATTCTAAAAGGAAATCAATTGACGTTACGATTATTTTATATTATATAATCATCATCAGCAAATAATTTGCGGCAAAAAAATAATAGATATATATCGATAACTTTGCATAATTAACCAAATTCGTCGCAGGCGGTATAAATTATTATCTATTAAAAAATTACAAGACATGCAAGTACATTTATGCTTTCCTCAGGACTCTAGCTGTTCCTACAATGTTGCATTCTGTGCTACTGCTCCTCCCCACTTTGGTACTCCCAGCTCCTCCAAGTATCTCTTATGCTTCTTACTCACTGCTCCTAGTGCTCCTACAACTACCGGGACTACTTCAACTTTCTTTAACTTCCATAGCCTTTCTATTTCCTCTGCCAACTCCCTGTACTTGTCTATCTTCTCTCTCTCCTTGCTTTTATTATTATTATTATTATTATTATTATTATAACAATATTAGTGGAATGCATGAAATTTACTAATCGGTGAATAAAATGTGGAAATAAATAGAAATCCGGAAAAAAATTACCTGAAAATGCAAAAATTTCGGCGCTATTGTCCGTAATATATTACCACGTGCTGCGAATTTGGTTAATTATGCAGTTGTTTTTTTAAATTTTTGCGTGTTTTTTATTTTTTTAATAGTTTTTTACCCGATATTAGTGACTTATTTGTCCGCGTGCACCCTATTCTATACCTTCGCCTTTTATAAAATCGCTAATAATGAGGTGATGATGGAAGAACAAGAAATGAATTTGTTTCTAATTATATTCTAGCAATGCGACAAGTGCATAGCTTTAAAAGTAAAAAAATGTCATATAAAACCAGTTTATTAACAACATAGTTTACTGATTCCCTGTTAAATAATTAAATCTGTTTGATATTAAACAGTACTTGATGTATTCCTCTGTAAATATAGGGTAAATTACACTTTTCTCCTTGTCTCGCAAAAACTCGCATTTCTTGGATATTAGAATTACAATAAATACGTAACAGCAGCGACATAGAAAAATAACGATGCAGCTACAGCTATACCTTCATTATCGTAAAATCTAGAGACTTGAGTATGTCCTATGATTCAAGTAATGGGAACTTTTCTCCTTGTCTCGCAAAAACTCGCATTTCTTGGATATTAGAATTACATTAATACGTAACAGCAGCGACATAGAAAAATAACGATGCAGCTACAGCTATACCTTCATTATCGTAAAATCTAGAGACTTGAGTATGTCCTATGATTAGAGTAATGGGAAGGTTGCTAGGTAATGACGTTGTTAATTTCTATTGGTTAGAGCAATTTCTCTCCTTATCACTCGGTTAGATTTAAACCATAGTGATAAAACAAAGTGTTAGAACAAATTCAATAGATGTATTAAAAAATTGTCAAACAATTGTCATCAAAATGTAATAATGGTTCTTATTTTTGCAAAATATAAACCTAAATATCTAGCTATATTAGGGACCAATTTTATTTATTAGTGCATAGACAACTGACTAAGAAATTTGAAAATTTCCCTACATATTTCACAATGAATAATTATTTTCTCATCTAAGAAATAAAGAATGATTAGAGAAACTCTCAATTTGTCATATTTGGCAAAAAATATTTAAAGTCAAAGGCTCACTAATTACTAAATATATCTAAAATTTGAAAAAATAATAAGTTTGAAAAAATAGGGCCCTGAGTAACTCTACACGCCCCCATTGTAGGTTAAGTTTGTGGTAGAGTTTTACTGTGGGACTAGACAGGAGCTTTGTGTCTCCTAAATCATTTCTGCAGATAGGATGTCATCCCATGACTTAAATTTAGCATATCTAGGTTGCCAGGTGATCTGCATAAGAGTCTCCCTCTGTGTAACTTCTTCACTCCTCAAGTGGAAGAACTCAATCTCAGGTAAACAGGCACTAATTGGACAGTTTCTTCTTAAGTTGTTAAGCCTCTGTGTAAACATTTCATAAAACCTCTCATAAAGGCAAAGGCCTTTCAGCACTATAATAAGAGTCATGAGTGTGTCTGTGTCTGAGGTATGGGCATATTTGGGGCTAATCCAGGTCTTCAGATAGAAATGGATGAAGGCCTCTCTTAATGATCCCATGTGCATGGCATGATCCATAAACTGTGAGAAGTACTCATTGACCTACTGTAACATCATCTTTTCTGGATCAGTAACCTCTGCTCATAGCATGGTGATAATCTCAATGCACTTTGTGACATCACAGTATCAAGTGAGGGTTTCAACATTATTGATCCACATTAAATCACCAGATGCTTAAAATAAAATAAGGACACAGGGGTTCAACATTGCAATCTTGTTGTGCACTTTTGTTAACTGTGTAGAGATTGGTTGTCCTTTCTGAAAAATGTCTTTAATTGTCAGCTTACCATTGATGTACACACATTGTGGGTTCCCACCCTCAAGTAGGGTGTCTCTGGTGTCTTTATGCTCCCATGTCTGTATCACTTTATTAGTCTCAGCCACTGTGGAGATGTAGTTAATGGAGTCACAGAGGTGTGCAGAGACTTTCATTCGCCCCTTCTTGATGTGCCATGATGGGAAAATGAGTGGGGTCATGATACACAGTGGAGGGATACATTGCAAGTTGTGCTTATCTGCATGATCTTCAACATTTTCTAGTGTGACTTTCTCTCTCAATATGGTGGTTCCAATAGTAACTGGATAATTTATCTTAGCATCCTTAATAGAATCCCAAAACTTGCTGTGGAGCCCTCTCACAGAGTTTAGAGTTTGGCAATCTTGAAGACAGGATGTGTTACATTCTACTTCCAGGGCTATTTGTTGCCCAGGCGATTGTAGAAGTACTAATTCCTCTTTGGTAAACATCTCAGTTAACCACCATTTCATTAAGCCCAATACATTGTTTTCTTGATTTTGCTCAATGACATGGTTGACTACAGAGAGTTTTCAGCAAACTCATCCAGACAGTGCTCAATGGTTAAGATTCATTTATCCTCTGTGATAGACCATGCTGGTGTAGGTATAGAAGAGCTCACAACTCCAAAAAACTTTTGCATGTTAATGGCTTCAAGGAGTGCTTTACTACCAGGTGATAGTTTGACTGCAGATGATGCTAACAGTTCCTCCTCATGGTAGAATTGTTCAGGCAAGTGCATTGTCTGCTCAATGACTGTAATTGGTATGATCACACTGTCTTTAGTGACTTGTCTCCAGGTCTCTGATAACTTGCTATGCCCACACTCAGGATAGTTCATCTTCTCTAAGTTGAACAGAATTTCCATCTTAGTATGCAAATCATAGTGGGCCACTAATTCTAAGAATCACTGTGTCAACCCAGGCTCATGGCAGATCTGGTAGCTAGTGCAGAGTGGCACGTGGTCAAACTTGAGAGACAGGAACTTTGTTTCCAACATGGCTCCCCACATATACTTGCAGAGGGTCTCTGAGAATATGGTGAGGTCAGCAAAGGTGACAGTCAAGTGGTTAACTATCATCTGAGGCAGAAGGCGCCCCAAAGGGCTACTAGTGCTGATAAGGTGAGCAAAAAACTTTTCAAATCTTTCCATTGCCTTTTTGGTATTTCCAGGCAAAGACAGAGGTGAGCATGAGAGGAGCAACCAGTTCTTAATCTTCCATGCAGTGGGGCAAATGGCTAGCTCATGCATGCATTTCTTGGCTAGGCACTCTAGGGCACTTTGGTTGAGGGGCAGTTGGATGTGCAGATCTTGTGCTAGAAAAATAGTCAAGACCCAAGTGGCTCCACTGGACTGAATGGGTGGCATGAACTTCTCTGAAAATAGGCATTCAGCAAAATTCTGACAATATTGCAATGCATAGGCTATATAGAACTCCATGAGGAGCCTTTCAACAGATCTGGAGTATTGTGAAGTAGGCCTGCAGATATTAATTGTGGGCCAAATGGACTCAGGGTTCCTATCTGCCTTGAGATTACTCCAGACTTCATCAATTTCTGCTAACATTGCAGTGCTTTGGGAGAATGCAAAACTAAGGCAGGACCAGGCCAGTTAGCAGAGATCTATTCCAGCATTTGTGACTGGATAACAGTATCTATAATTAACCTTGTATCAATGGCGAGTCAATGAGTAGCAGAAGGTTGTTATAAATGAGTTTAGTTATTGAAAAGATACCAAATTGGTACATGCTGGTGGGACAATAGTAGTGAGTGTAGAGGATCATAAAATTTTCCATCATAAGTGGAGGTTGACAACATCCTTGGGTATTTCATCTTGATACTCTTCCTTGACAAACATCACCAGACAAATGTTCTTGACCTTTGCTAGCCTGTATCCTATTTCAATTTTCTCCATTATCTTATGCTGGTTAAACTCACCAACTTGGAAGAAGTAAGCAACAAGTAAATTCTCAAAATCAATGTTGATGCACTCAAATTTTTTAATGGCCCACTTGTTATTAAGTAGCTGGCACAGGTGCATTATATTAAAATCCTCATCAAACATAGTGTGGACCATGCTCCACCAATAGGCTGTCTTTAATCCTCTATGCATTTTGGAGTCATAGCATATGATAGTATTGATCTTTGGCAAACACTCTGCATCAATAACAAAGGGAATAATGTCCATTGAACACATAAGGTTTTTGAGTTTGTTCTTGGTTTCTTCTGACAAGTTGTCACATGCAAAACTAACTGCTTTAGGGGTTGCAATAAAGTATGAATGTAGTTTTGTCTCCTACATTAGAAATCTTATGTTGCTGTTCTTTGTTTCTCTGGGACCTAACACTGGTAGAAGCACGTGACAAAGGGCTGGCACTAGAGGGGGTTATCAAGTCACTGTGAGGTATTTGGATGTTAGTACTTAAACTAGCAAAAGGCACTCTGTACTTACTTGACTCCTTGGATTCCTGAGGGGCTACTTGGTGCCCTAAGTACTCATCTGAGGTCCACTCCCAAGGGGCTATTTGGCACTCCAAGTAGTCATGGGAATCATGCTCCTGGGGGGCTATTTGGCGCCCCAAGTTGTTGTGCAGTCTGCTACTCAAGTCCTTCTGTATCCTTCCTCTCTTGCAGGATATACTCTCCTCTGCTTGATGAGGGGTGTCATCTTGGCTTCATTGATCATGGGGTTGTGTCTTCATGTAACATCCTCTACCAGGCATTACTAATGTTTATCCTTTGTTACCATATAACATTAGTTGTATCTTTGCAGGTAGGGATTTACTAACTAGGTAGTGTTTGGCTTTTGTTTACTTCTGTTAACATAACATAACTAGATTTACCTATTCACTATTAAGGTGCCAAAGCCATACAACAATCTCTCCAAAGATTGATAGTGGGCATCTGCCCAAAGCTGATCACCATATCCAGTTTCACCAGTACATCAATAATCCATTTGGTTGAGTTCCACCTCTCAGCTCAGGGATATAACTTATGCGTACCCTATCCTAGCTCAGTGTATACTCAAGACAAGACACAATTTGATTAGACTCTATTTTGTAAAAGTGTTTCATGGATATGCAACCAGACTTGTTACTAGCTGCTTAATTAATATTACATGTAGCCATTACCAAAATATATTGGCTTTAATAAATAGTTTAATATTGAGCAGCTTCCTAACCTACATTTATTAATTAGTACATGTTCAGTCATTTTATCAGTCATTTTATAGTCACTAATTTGGATCTGAAATAGTAATAATATATTTCCAAGCTTATTTCAAATTCATTTATGTTAGCACATATACTGAATAATCACTAGTCAGATAAATGAGAGAAAAACCTCTATACCTAACTTAAGTGCACTTTTGTATTCTGGAACAAAGACCCTAGAATCAATCTTGATGATGGATCCAGACCACTACTAAACACCACTCATTTAGCTTGACATCATAATAAATATTCAAACCATATTAACAGAACAAAATAAGAATTCTGAATAAAATTCTTTTTCAATTGCTTACAAGGTTTCAAATCTATTTATAGCAAATTCAGAAAAGTACCTGTTGATTTCAAATTTGAACTATCATCTGCCAATATGGCAGCCAAAAATAATGGAAGTGATTTCACACCCTTGTTTTGTCAAAAGTATT
>CABFPE010002157.1:2093-16506 GCA_900660155.1 Hofstenia miamia
AACCAGAAGAAAAAATGACAAAAGGAAAAAAAGGAAGCGTGAAGAAAACTGCAGTCAAGGCAGTAACTCCCAGAACAATACGATCATTGCCATATTTTGGCGAGAACTCAGCAAAGGACATGGAAGTACAGTCCCTCAGTTCACCCCCAGAAACAAACCCTCTAGACACAAACCCATTGGATATAATGATCATGTTAAGGAAGAGCCAATAAAATGAAGAACTCTTAAGACAACAAGTAGAACAATTGACTGAGAAAGTCAAAGAGATGGAATGACAAAACGAAATGATACTGAATGAGATCAGAGTGAATATGGAAATGCGGCTAGAGGAACAAAATCAACTATTCCAAAACGAAATTAAAACCCTTACCCACCCACTATATTAGTCCAATAAAAGGTTTCTAGAGCAAAACCAGCAATGACAAGAGAAAAATCAAGAGCTGGAGAGAACAAACAGACAATTAATCAAGGATAATGACCTACAAAGTGGGAGAACTGGAACAGTTGAAAGATAAATTGAGATTGCTACAACTAATGGAAGAGGAGAACAACATGCAAACTCACGAAATTGAATTCCATTCCCAAAAGGAGAGTGAGTTACAGGCACCACACATACTGACCCGCAAAGAGGTAACATATGAAGAATCAGACAAAGATTCTGACTTAGAAAAGTAGAAAATTATAAATGAAATTACAAAAGCAGTGACCATGCAACTGCAAGAGGAGGATATGATAACCAATCACAAGAAACCGAAATATGAGAGTTCAATTCTACTGCAATCAACAGCCAGCAACAGCTAAAATATAAGTTAAGATTGCTACAACTAACAGAAGAGGAAAACAGGAGAAGCACATGAACCCATGAAATAGAATTTCATTCTAGAAAGGAAAGCAAACTGCAAGCACCTCATATACTGACCCGCAAAGAGGTGACATATGAGGAATCAGATGAAGACTCAGATTTCAAAAAACAAAAAATCATAAATGAGGTCACAAAAGCAGTGACCACTCAACTGCATGAGGAGGATGCTATAAGAAACCATAGAAAACCCAAATATTAGGACTCAATCTTACTGCAATCAACTGCCAGCAATATGATAACCTGTAAAGCAACACTACCCAAATTCAACAGAAGGGTGGATGGTTACAATCCCACATTTGCAGAGTGGTTGCAAATGTTTGAACTGACAATTGCAGAACAAAAAGTGAGCCAACAGGCAGTGGCGGAGAGACTCCCATTATATCTAACAGGAGCAGTGTCCCAACACTACTTGCTTCTGGATGCAGAAACAAAGAGAAATTATTAACTACTAATCAGAGACTTCATCAATTACTATCAGAATAAAGTTTCAAAAATCAGTACCAAATCATTTTGAATGCAACAAAAATGAAAAATACTGACAACATCTGAAACTACATGCAACATGTTGGGTGACTACTAATCCTCAGTTCGTGAGGAAACAGTTATTCAAAATACAACTTGTTCTCACACATCTGCCAGAAAGCATTAGAATGGAGTTTGAAATTAAATGTGATGTTGACAACCAATTGGAAATGATGATTAGAAAAGCAGTCAACATACAAGCAACTATTGAAAACAATGCCCGAATATACAAGAAAGCTGCATGGCATAGAGATTGACCAACTTGGAGAAGCAATTTCAAGCTGCGCATCCCCAACAAAGCCAATACTGAAGTGAAACAAGAAAAAATACTAAAGGTGAAAGGGAAGAATGGTAAGACGAGGAAAGTAAAAGGACATAAAAACCAGATTGCCCAAAACAAATAAACGTAATTGGGGATGAAGAAGCCTACTACGACAAAGAGGATGTATTACCGATTGAGTCAAAATTGATGAAGCATTACCAACTGACAAGGAGTCGTAAAACTAAGTAGAGTGCTGACTCATTATGATCATGCATTGATAATGATCCTAACGATCCTTGACATGAGGAATACGATAACAATAGCTATTAACAGAGTGATGACAAAAGCAACAATCAATACCAGAGCAGCAACATCTATAATTACTGATGAATGCATTACAAAATTGGGATTCAAACAAGAAGATATGAAGAGTTGTAACAAGAGATTAATTAATGCTTCAGTGGATTATATCAATACGAAAGGAATGATAAACATTGCACAAATGAGAATCGCGAACACAACATTCAAACAACCTCTAGTAGTAGTGGATACACATAACAATTCACTGCCATACGAAGGCATATTAGGAAACGATTTTTTGACAAAAAAGGTTGTGTCATTAACTATGCAAATAAAACCATAAAAGTAAAAAAAGAGGAGATGGAAATTGAAGAGGAACAGGAGAAGCAGAAAACAGTTACATTTCAACTGCAAGAAGACATCCACCTACAGCCAAACCAGTGGAAAATGCACACAATCAAGATGGAAGACACCATAACAGCTGATATAATGCTATGCAACAACAAAGGCATTAATATTAAACAAGTCTCAATGCCATCTAGTGTCTGCACGATAAAACATGGAAAAGGGAGGATACCAATTCTCAATGCTATGAACCAGAATGTGAACCTGAAAAGATCTCAGATAAGAATATACGGAAAATACATCAAAACTAACATCAGACTCATCTGGAAGGTAATCAAAGACGATGATGGAGTGAGTAATTTGCATGGTCGATTCAAGGACTTGCAATGGAAAGCGGATAGTACTCCACATGGCCGACTCAAGGGCAAGTGGACAAACACCATCAAATTCGCAAGTACTCCCAAAAGCCGACTCAAGGGCGTTGGGATGAAAGCAGAAGAAGACGCATACAGGATACCCAAAATAAACAACAAGGACTATCAACATCTAGAGGAACGGGAGATCATGCAATTAAGAACACCCCTAGAGAAATACAATCGTATACTGGAAGAATAAATTGACAACAAAATTATTTGGCCAAGTGAGAGCCCATACACAGCACCAACCATTTTCGTAAAACAGGGAAACAAGTACTGTCTATGTATTCATTTTCACAAGTTAAATGAGGTAACAAAAAGGATTTGTACCCCCTACCGCAGCTAGAGGATATGCTCTACAAAGCTAGTAAACACAAATATTTTACAACATTTGATTTATGCAAGGCCTACTGGCAGGTGAAGATGGAAGAAGACGACATTGATAAGACAGCATTCATAACCCCATATGGGCTGTACAAATGGATATATATATGGTGTTTGGACTCTGTAACACACCAGCAACATTTCAGAGGTATATAACAAAGGTACTGAAGAACAAGACACGACCTCAAGAAGACAGCATTCATAACTCCATATGGACTTTACAAATGGATATATATATATGGCGTTCAGACTCTGTAATGCACCAGCAACCTTTCAGAGGTATATGACAAAGGTACTAAAGAACAAGACACATAGAATGGAAGAGGGAATGGATGCTTATATAGATGACATCATAGTCACAAGCGATACAGTCCAAGAACACCTGGAAAAATTGGAGAGGTCGTTAACGATTCTAGAAAATGCAGGACTTTGCATTAACGGAAATAAGTGTGACATCCTGAAATCGAAAATAGCGTTCCTTGGAAGAATGATAGAGAAGGGCAGAATATGCTTGAAGGACAATGCCAGAGAGATGATCTGAAAGATAGAAAAACCGAACAACAAAAAAGATATACAGAGATTCTCCAATTATTAAGGAACCTTTATTCCAAATATAGCTGGCAAGACGGCGAAGATGTCCTGATTAATGAGGAAGTTGGTACCATTCATATGGACCTCTCAAGAGCAGGAGGAATTGGACAACATCAAAAAAGAACTCGCGAAATTACCCTCCCTAAATACACCAGATTACAGTGAGAAATTCATACTAGATTGCGAGCAAGGTGGCAATTGGAGCAACATTGGGACAAACAAGAAACAGGAAAGAAGTACCCATTCAGTTCTTCAGCTGCAAGCTGAGGGCAAGTGTAGAGAACTACGGCTGCACCAAGGTAGAGATGCTCAAATTGATTGAGAGCATCAAGAAATTTCCACACTTCCTTATTGGAAGAGAATTTAGAGTTCAAATGGACAACAGTGGATTGGCCTGGCTGAAGAAGTTCTTGGAAGACAAGTCCAGGATAGTATCTCAGTTGATTGAATACCTAAATGAATTCACATTTATGATCGAACATAGAAAGGGCACATTACATAATATTGCGGACTTCTGGACATCACTTCCAGAATACCAGAGAGACGCAGCAAAAACAGACAAAGAAAAGAAGCAATTTCAGTTCCTGCCGCACACTGAATACAAGGGATTACCAGAGATAAACGTGGACAAAAAAGGTCAAGCAGTACTACCAATACTGATAAGAGAAGAGATAATGGAACAAGAGATAGTGTAGCATCATCCAAAATAAAACAGAAATAAGCTGCAAACGTCGCAGAAGATACTAAGATCGAAAAGAAGTGATTAAAAAATATTATGATTAGATCAAGTGTGATTATTTCAGTTTGATTTGTATATTGCAACCAAGAGAAGAACATGTGTCAAAAAGGAGATAATTGTATCTGTCGATAAAAACATTTTCAACTAAATGTCGCTTACATTATTTTTAGCCACCATCTTGGCAGACGTTTAAATTTGAATCAACAGGTACTTCTTTTGGAAATGCTAAAAATAGATTAAAACCATTGTAAGAGTTTGATAAAGAATTTTATTCGGAATTCTTATTTTGTTTCATATTAATGGTTTGATTATGTAGTATGATGTCGAGCTAATCAAGTGGTGTTTAATAGTGGTCTGGACACATCACAGGGAACGATTCAAGGGTCTCTGTGCCAAACCACGAAAGTGCACTTAAGTTAGGTACAGAGGTTTTCTCTCGATTAGCCGACTAGCATTTCTCTTCTACATGTATTAGATACCTAACTCTCAACACATGGTTGGATAACCAAACCTTAGGAATTATCTTAATATATTTTCAGATCTAAATTAATGACCTATAATCAACTGATAAAGTGACTTTACATGTAGTAAATTGTAAATGTAGGTTAGGAAGTTGTTCAATTAGAATTTATTTAATTAAGCCAATATATTTCGGTAATGGCTACATATAATATTTAATGAACAACTAGTAACATTTCAGGTTGCAAATAGATATAACACTTTCACACAATAGAGATTAAGTCGAGTTGTGTCATGCCTTGAGTAAGCACCGAGCTAATGTAGGGTACACATAAGCTATCTTGATTGAGCTGAGAAGTGGCACTCAAGCATTGGATGGAACGGTGAAATTGGATGTGGAGATCCACTTCGGGCAGATGCCCACTGAAAGATCAATGCAGAGGTTACCGCATGGTTTCGTCACCTAAAAAGTGAATAGTTATTTATGGTTACATAATGTAATAGAAGAAACTAATCAAGCAGTAACAATAAGTAAATCCTTACCCGCAATAACACAGTTAACATTATAAGGTAACAGTAGATAAACAGTGATAATGCCTGGTAGAGGATGTTACATGGCGACTGTGACAGCCAAGAACAGCAAATATAAAGAAGAAACATTCAGTTAAACCACCTGCAAGACGACAACAAAAGCTACAAGTGAAAGTAAAAAAGCAGCACATTGTTACACAAACTAACAATCAGTAAGAGAAAGAGAGATACCCCAAACTGAACAAAAGCACTTCAATGGGATCTTGGAATCGCGACCTAGAGATGGGAAAGCTACTATGATCCAGAAGAAAATATGACAAAAAGAAGAAAAGGAAGTGTGAAGAAAACTGCAACCAAAGCAGTAACTCCCAGAACAATATGATCATTGCCATACTTCGGTGAGAACTCTGCAACAGACACAGAACTACAATCCCTTAGTTCACCCCAGAAACAAACCCCCTAGACACAAACCCATTGGATATAATGATTATGTTAATGAAGAGCCAAGAAAGTGAGGAACTCCTAAGACAACAAGTAGAACAATTGACTGAGAAAGTCAACGAGATGGAACAACAAAATGAAATGATACTGAGTTAAATTGGAGTGAATATGGAAATGCGGCTAGAGGAACAAAATCAACTATTTCAAAACGAAATTAAAATCCTTACTCACCAACTATCAGAGTCCAACAAAAGGTTTCTGGAGCAAAACCAGCAATATCAAGAAAAAGATCAAGAACTGGAGAGAACAAACAGACAATTAATCAAGGATAACAACCTACAGGCGGGAGAACTGGAACAGTTGAAAGACAAATTGAGATTGCTACAACTAACAGAAGAGGAGAACAGAAACAACATGCAAATCGAATTCCATTCCAGAAAGGAGAGCGAGTTACAGGCACCACACATACCAACCCACAAGGAGGTAACATATGAAGAATCAGACGAAGATTCTGACTTCAACAAACAGAAAATTATAAATGAAATTATAAAAGCAGTGACCATGCAACTGCAAGAGGAGGATATGATAACAAATCACAAGAAACCAAAATATGAGAGTTCAATTTTACAGCAATTAACAGCCAACAACATGATACCATGTAAAGCAACACTACCCAAATTCCAAGGAAGGGTAGATGGCTACAATCCCACATTTGCCGAGTGGCTGCAGATGTTTGAACTGGCAATGGCAGAACAAAAAGTGAGCCATCAGGCAGCAGCGGCAAGACTCCCATTATATCTAACAGAAGCAGCATCCCAACACTACTTGCTTTTGGATGCAGAAACAAAGAGAAATTATCAATTACTAATCGGAGACTTCATCAATTACTATGCAAACAAAAGTTTCAAAAATCAGTCCCAAATCATTTTGAATGCAACAAAAATGAAAAATACTGACAACATCTGAAACTACATGCCACATGTTGGGTGACTACTAATGCTCAGTTTGAGAGGAAACAGTTATTCTAAATACGACTTGTTCTCACACATTTGAAATTAAATGTGATGTTGACGACCAATTGGAAATGATGATTAGGAAAGCAGTTGACATACAAACAACTAATAGGAGACTTCATAGATTACTATGAGAAAGAAAGTTTCAAAAATCAGTACCAAATCATTTTGAATGCAACAAAAATGAAAAAAAACCAACAACATCTGAAACTACATGCAAAAAGTCGAGTGACTACTAATGCTCATTTCGAGAGCAAACAGTTATTTGAAATACAACTTGTTCTCGCACATCTGCAACAGGATGCCCAAAAACATTAGAATGCAGTTTGAAATTAAATGTGACGTCGTTGACAAATTGGAAAGGATGATTAGGAAAGCAGTCGATATACAAGTGACTATTGAAAACAATGCTCGAATATACAAAAAAGCTGCATGGCATAGAGACAGACCAACTTGGAGAAGCAATCTCAAGTAGCGCATCCCCAACAAAGCCTATACTGAAGTGAAACAAGAAAAAATAATAAAGGTGAAAGGAAAGGATGGTAAGACGAGGAAAGTAAAAGAGAAAGATGTGAAATGCTTAGGTTGTATTTGGGGATGAGGAAGCCTACTATGATGAAGAGGATGTATTATAGATGGAAGATGAAATTGACAAAGCATCACCAACCAACAAGGAGTCCGAAAATGAAGTAGAGTGCTGACTCATGACAACCATGCATCGATAATGATCCTAACGAACCTTGACATGATGAATATTATAACAATAGCCATTAACAGAGTGATGACAAAAGCAACAATTGATACCAGAGCAGCAACATCTATAATTACTGATGAATGCGCTACAAAATTGGGATTCAAACAAGAAGATATGAAGAGTTGTATAAAGAGATTAATTAATGCTTCAGGGGATTATATCGATATGAAAGGAATGATAAATGTTGCACAAATGAGAATCGCGAACACAATGTTTGAACAACCTCTAGTGGTAGTGGATACACAACAATTCACTGGCATATGAAGTTATATTAGGAAATGATTTTTTGACAAAAAATGGTTGTGTCATTAACTATGCAAATAAAACCATACAAGTAAAAGAAGAGGAGATGGAAATCGAAGAGGAACAGGAGAAGCAGAAAACAGTTACATTTCAACTGCAAGAAGACATCAACCTTCAGCCGCATCAGTGGAAAATGCACACAATCAAGATGGAAGACACTATAACAGCTGATATAATGCTATATGACAACAAAGGCATCAATACCAAACGAGTTTCAATGCTGTCTAGTGTCTGCATGATAAAGCATGGAAAAGGAAGGATACCAATTCTCAATGCTACAAACCAGAATGTGAACCTGAAAAGATCTCAGATAAGAATATACGGAAAATACATCAAAACTAACATCAGACTCATCTAGAAGGTAATCAAAGATGATGATGGAGTGAGTAATTTGCATGGTCGATTCAAGGACTTGCAATGGAAAGTGGATAGTACTCCACATGGCCAACTCAAGGGCAAGTGGACAAACACCATCAAATTCGCAAGTACTCCCAAAAGCCGACTCAAGGGCGTTGGGATGAAAGCAGAAGAAGACGCATACAGGATACCCAAAATAAACAACAAGGACTATCAACATCTAGAGGAACGGGAGATCATGCAATTAAGAACACCCCTAGAGAAATACAATCGTATACTGGAAGAATAAATTGACAACAAAATTATTTGGCCAAGTGAGAGCCCATACACAGCACCAACTGTGTTCGTAAAACAGGGAAACAAGTACCATCTATGTTTTGATTTTCACAAATTAATAAGGTAACAAAAAAGGATTTGTACCCCCTACCGCAGCTAGAGGATATGCTCTACAAAGCTAGTAAACACAAATATTTTACAACATTTGATTTATGCAAGGCCTACTGGCAGGTGAAGATGGAAGAAGACGACATTGATAAGACAGCATTCATAACCCCATATGGGCTGTACAAATGGATATATATATGGTGTTTGGACTCTGTAACACACCAGCAACATTTCAGAGGTATATAACAAAGGTACTGAAGAACAAGACACATAGAATGGAAGAGGGAGTCGATGCTTATATAGATGACATCATAGTCACAAGCGATACAGTCCAAGAACACCTGGAAAAATTGGAGAGGTCGTTAACGATTCTAGAAAATGCAGGACTTTGCATTAACGGAAATAAGTGTGACATCCTGAAATCGAAAATAGCGTTCCTTGGAAGAATGATAGAGAAGGGCAGAATATGCTTGAAGGACAATGCCAGAGAGATGATCTGAAAGATAGAAAAACCGAACAACAAAAAAGATATACAGAGATTCTCCAATTATTAAGGAACCTTTATTCCAAATATAGCTGGCAAGACGGCGAAGATGTCCTGATTAATGAGGAAGTTGGTACCATTCATATGGACCTCTCAAGAGCAGGAGGAATTGGACAACATCAAAAAAGAACTCGCGAAATTACCCTCCCTAAATACACCAGATTACAGTGAGAAATTCATACTAGATTGCGAGCAAGGTGGCAATTGGAGCAACATTGGGACAAACAAGAAACAGGAAAGAAGTACCCATTCAGTTCTTCAGCTGCAAGCTGAGGGCAAGTGTAGAGAACTACGGCTGCACCAAGGTAGAGATGCTCAAATTGATTGAGAGCATCAAGAAATTTCCACACTTCCTTATTGGAAGAGAATTTAGAGTTCAAATGGACAACAGTGGATTGGCCTGGCTGAAGAAGTTCTTGGAAGACAAGTCCAGGATAGTATCTCAGTTGATTGAATACCTAAATGAATTCACATTTATGATCGAACATAGAAAGGGCACATTACATAATATTGCGGACTTCTGGACATCACTTCCAGAATACCAGAGAGACGCAGCAAAAACAGACAAAGAAAAGAAGCAATTTCAGTTCCTGCCGCACACTGAATACAAGGGATTACCAGAGATAAACGTGGACAAAAAAGGTCAAGCAGTACTACCAATACTGATAAGAGAAGAGATAATGGAACAAGAGATAGTGTAGCATCATCCAAAATAAAACAGAAATAAGCTGCAAACGTCGCAGAAGATACTAAGATCGAAAAGAAGTGATTAAAAAATATTATGATTAGATCAAGTGTGATTATTTCAGTTTGATTTGTATATTGCAACCAAGAGAAGAACATGTGTCAAAAAGGAGATAATTGTATCTGTCGATAAAAACATTTTCAACTAAATGTCGCTTACATTATTTTTAGCCACCATCTTGGCAGACGTTTAAATTTGAATCAACAGGTACTTCTTTTGGAAATGCTAAAAATAGATTAAAACCATTGTAAGAGTTTGATAAAGAATTTTATTCGGAATTCTTATTTTGTTTCATATTAATGGTTTGATTATGTAGTATGATGTCGAGCTAATCAAGTGGTGTTTAGTAGTGGTCTGGACACATCACAGGGAACGATTCAAGGGTCTCTGTGCCAAACCACGAAAGTGCACTTAAGTTAGGTACAGAGGTTTTCTCTCGATTAGCCGACTAGCATTTCTCTTCTACATGTATTAGATACCTAACTCTCAACACATGGTTGGATAACCAAACCTTAGGAATTATCTTAATATATTTTCAGATCTAAATTAATGACCTATAATCAACTGATAATGACCTTACATGTAGTAATTGTAAATGTAGGTTAGGAAGTTGTTCAATTAGAATTTATTTAATTAAGCCAATATATTTCGGTAATGGCTACATATAATATTGAATGAACAACTAGTGACAGTTTCCGGTTGCAAATAGATATAACACTTTCACACAATAGAGATTAAGTCGAGTTTTGTCATGCCTTGAGTAAGCACTGAGCTAATGTTGGGTACACATAAGCTATATTAATTGAGCTGAGAAGTGGCACTCAAGCATTGGATGGAACAGTGAAACTGGATGTGGAGATCCGCTTCAGGCAGATGCCCACTGAAAGATCAATGCAGAGGTTACCGCATGGTTTCGTCACCTAAAAAGTGAATAGTTATTTATGGTTACATAATGTAATAGAAGAAACTAATCAAGCAGTAACAATAAGTAAATCCTTACCCACAATAACACAGTTAATGTTACAAGGTAACAGTGAATCAACAGTGATAAAGCCTGGTAGAGGATGTTACAAGATAGATAAGACTTGGTCTTGCAAAACTTTTAATGTTGCATGACCAAGACCTATTTTAACCAAAAAATTGTCAAAATTTCCTTGAAATGGCAATTTTCAAAAAAATGTGTGTATATACAATTTCTTTTTGCAAATGAATTCATAACCTTTTATCTAGGTACTGAAATAGGATCTAAGACAAATAATCTTTGCTTATATATTTATGGTGTTTTGAAATAATATATGCATTTCAAGTGACCTTAGCCCTTAGTTGTGACCACAAAAATAATTATTTTGCTTAGATCCTATTTCAGATTCTAAATGATTCATCTGGGAACATACCTTCAAAAATTAACCAAATCCACTGAAAATAATTAAACTAACTTTTGTTTGAAGTTTTACATACTCAAAAAACATATTTAGAGAAAATCACATTTCTATGATGCTATAATATTATGTGATCATATTCTGCATTGGTTTTACTGGTAGCCAGAAGATTTCTCTATGTTATTTTAGAGGGAAAATTAATAGAAAAAACATAAGGTAAGTTTTTTAATATTGCCTATTGCTATTGCTATGCTAACTTAGCTGGCTTTGACTCATTTTTTCAACAAATGTTATATTTTCTGAATCAAATCAATTAGCATAAGAATGGTAGATATAATGCCCATACATTTAAAACTGAATTTTGATATTTTTTCCAAAATTTGGAGTTTGATTAGAGATGAACCCACCTTAAGTATAGCACAAAATAAATACTGGATATTAAAAATACGATGTATATATATTTATAACTACTGTGCTAAATTTAATATTATCCACTGATTTTGATTTTTCAATCATCTTCAGTACAGATTTTATACTTACTACATTAATGCACCCATTCACATAGATTCATCTGGTAGCATTCACCTTCTTTTCTTTATTTCAGTATCAAATGCTTGTTGGGTTGTTGGCTCACTTAAAGCTGCCATTTTGATAGTACTGCTGGATTAAAATCAAATTTTTCTATGTGGGCAATAGCTGGTGATTTTGTTTTGGATTTTATCACTGATTTTTCATTTCTCAATTCAATAATTTCTCTTTGGAATTGTCTCTGTTCAGTTTCCAATAAGATTGAGATTCAGGTGATTATTCTTTTTTCCAGGCTTTCAAAAGATTCTTGAGGATTTTCTGTAAGTTGCATAGTTTGCAATTGGGTTTTTAGCATTTCAAAGTTTTCCTTTATATATATAAGCATATTAGCAAGTTGAATTTTGCTTTTTGACAAGAATATTTAATAATAAGTTTTTTCAGTTGTTATTTCTATTACTTTTCTTAAAATGAGGAAGAGTGTGAGTAAATCTGAGTATTTTTCATGTTGTCCTTGGATAATGTAACAATTCTTTCATGTTAATAATGTAGATTTGCGGGGTGCATCTAGCAACTCAAGTGGTACAAAGGTTGCAAAGAATTACCATCACTGAGAACAACCTGTACTCTAACAAAACAAATAAAGATTGGTAGTTCGCCAATTTCACTGTAGAAAAAAAGAACTGAAACCATTTCCAAGAAGGCTTTCCAGCTAGCGACCAATTTACATGGCATCACGCCAAAGCCAAATCATAAGAAACTATCCATACTCACCAAGGTGCTAATTGTGTGTCTCAAGTTTAATTTCTAGCTCAATAACAAATTTAGCTCATAGTTCTTGTTATCTCAGTTCATGTAATAATAGATATAATAACATGTAGTTACCATGTATTTGCGTATGCCAACAACATATTATATTTGCACAGTGTGTTGTTAAGTGCATGTACAATCAATCAAATCTAAAGTTCACTTATTCCCTATACCTATTCGTAGCCTTAAAGTGACCACAATATGGGCTCACATCTGTCAAGGAGCAAGTTATCACCCACATTATCACTGGATCTTACAAACAAATATTTATCATCTTAGCACTGATCTTAAATGGGGTTAGTAAAATCAGATAAATAAAGCAAACATTATCCAGTGAGAACGAAATTTATTTGACAATTGCAACAATGTTTCCCTAGCTTTTATACAGAGAAAGGTAAATATTTACCATTTACAAAATTCACTTGATTCCCTCGCAAATTAAATGAGCAATTCACACTTACACTTAATGGAGGGGACAATTATAATAAATTTGAAATCTAAGTTCAAAACACTGAAAATCAATAAAAATCACTAAATCAATGATGGAAATAGCACCAAATTAATTAAAGAGAGTGCCAATAAAGAAAGTAAAATAAAATAAAGGGCCTTGAATGACTCTACAATAAGAGGCGATAGCATTCTTTGTAGTGTACTTTAGAGTTGTTGGAGATAATACATTGTAAATAAACTAGTAACTTGCAGAGTGGTTTTGGTGGATCTACAATAAAGAAATAGAGTTTGAAAAAGTAAACACTAATTTTGATTCCATTTGTTTTGCCAATTTATTGATTTTCATATAGTTCAGTAAGGAAATTAATAAAGAAGAGGTTATCATCAGTTTCTTTTGTTTTCTATAGAAGTTTTTCAATTAAAGGAATAAAGAAAGAAAAGGTATGTTCCAGTTTTATTTCCATATTCTTTAGAAATTCTTTGGTTACTGAGTACCTGAATAAAGAAATAAAGAAAGAAAAGTTATAAACCAGTTTCAGTACCATGTTCTTTTAACATTTGTGGCTCACTATGTAGCATTGATGGGCTTAGTGTTAGAATATTAGCATAATGCAAGTAACATTTAGCATACAATGTGTAAATACCAACTGTGTGCAAGTACTGAGCACTGAGAGGAAATTATGTATAGAAAACCATGTAAGCAAGTGAGTAATAACACCAATCAGCTGGGAGATAGTATCCCTAAGTTTTGAGCACATGAATAGGAAATTAATCAATCATAATTTGAAAGAGTTTAGATTACACATAATTTGGCTTTCTTCAGCACTATGTCTAACAGCCATTGAATTAATGTAAAGTACCAGTAAAGTAAAAAATGACAAAAATGAATGCATTCTAATTATATCATGGAAGAGCTGAAGGTAATCACAAGGCAACACTCACTTGGCATCCCTCAGATGTACCAACAGCTCTTCTTGATAGAAAAATGAATATAGCTTGACATCAAAATATTAGTAATTGAATAATAGGAATTTCAAAAACAACCAATCTTAACAAAATAAAAACATTTATTAAAACTTATGCATAGAATTTTTAACTCATTTAACCTGTAGTAACAGAAATTTTGGTAGCAGAATAGCTGTAAAATTGCAAACATTTTAAATTTAAATTAAACAATGTCATCATCTGTTTCTTCTCAGGATGGGAGGTTTTGCCCAAAAGTTAATTAGTGGCTGATTAATTCAAGGAAACTTGCTGAGTTTTGTGACTGATGCTAATATATATATATATATATATA
>CABFPE010002159.1:0-16480 GCA_900660155.1 Hofstenia miamia
ATTATATTATATCTTACCATTTTAGCTCTGGTATGAATTTTATAATAATGAGATTGTAAGATCCGTTGATAAAGTGGAAGGAACTCCCCTGTGCCTGGGGCAATAACTCACTCCTTGACAGATGTGAGCCCATATTGTGGTCACTTTAGGCTACATATAGGCATAGGAAATAAAAGAACTACAACATCTGTCAATTGAACATGCACAAATTAGAACACACCTTGAATATACTGTGCCATTGGCATACATGAATACATGGTAACTACACATTATTTACTATCTTATTACATGAGCTGAGAAGATAAAGCCGGAGATAAATTATTTGTATTGAGATAGAAATTACAACCAGCGATACAACATTAGCACCTTGGATTTGTAAGGATGGATTCAAATGGCTTGGCTTCAGCGAGATGCTGTGTGGATTGGTTGCTACTTTAACCATCTTGGAATTACTTTTTTCTACAATGAAATTGGCGAATTATCAATGTTCAATTGTTTTGTTAGAGCACAGGATGTTCTTGGCAATGGTAATCTTCTGCAACCTTTGTACCACTTGAGCTGCTAGACACACCCCGTAATTCTACACTATGTAATATATGTCCCTTTATTGTTACCAAGAGTGTCATTGCTGCATTAGCATTAGAAGTTTACTTTCTACTACTGTGTATTGAGTGATTTAGGTAAAAGAATTCAAATATGTTGAAAAGTGACTGAGGTGCTTTGGGATTGTTGTAAAATAAGCTTACTTTCTGCACTGCTTCATCATTGGTAATATTATTGGGATGATTATTTCTGGCTTTTATTATAATTACAATCTCTATTCAACATTTTATATTGTAAACTTTCAAATTCTCATTTAATAGATGAGTCCATACTAAATTATTAATGTCTGAGCATAAGAAAATAGTCTCTGTATCCATTTCTTCCAAACAATGTAATACATCATTTATCTGAATACATATTTCATTTCCTTTCTGGTTTAAGTCTAAACATGTTATGAATCCATCAATATACATGTTTTCCAAACTATCCTTTTGTCTGCATATTTTCATGGACATTTTGTATTGTCAACTATTAGCTATTTGCTGAGCTTTTTGTAATGAGTTGACATAATTTGCTTTGGTTGACATAGGTATTCATGCTGCTTATTTATGTCTTATCTTCAATGTAAGCAAGATTATGTGCATTGAAATCATTGGTGGTGGTAGGCAAAACATATTATGTGTATTTAATCATTTAGGGATGCTGTCATTATTTCATACTGCCTCTTCCTTGAAATGGCATCTCCTTGCTTATGATTGAGATGCAATTGCAGATGACTTTTCTCCATTAGGAAAATTGCTAATATCCATACTGCTTGCTTAGGTTTAAGCTCTGGTGCATTCTTGTTTACAAAAATTGACTTATGTAGATCAGATATTGACTTTATCTTGGGAAACAGTTTAATCTTACATAGCAATATTTCAATAGAGGAGTGATAGTGCTGGTCTAATGGATTAATATCAATTTGTTGCCAATTTTCTTTAGAGTGTTTCTCTACTTTCAGTATTTCCCACATAGAATTGACTTCCTGTAACAGTGATGTTCTTAGTGTAAATGCAAGTGAGACATGCATATCTGCAATCTCATGGAATTCATGTGAGTATCCAACCTCTTCGATAACTCTGCTCTGTATTAACATGCCAATGGCAAATCTTGGTTCACTCATCAGGTTCAGCCTGAATTGCATGATATCCATACTGATAAGATTGGGTATACTTTCAATGGGATCTGTGGTTTTAACTATATTCCTCATGGATTTCCATTTATAAACATTCCCTGTGATTGTCTCTATGTTAAGTAGAGTTTGTGGAATTTCTGTTTTCAAATACTCTAGCACAACTACATGTAGCCTTACATTTTGTGTCTGATCACCAATGTTCAATCTTTTTGTCCATTACTTCATCAATTTGTAAGAAAAAACTTATGAGTAATGTTCCTTATGCAATGTTAATATAAAACAGTTTCTCCAATTGTCTGTGCTTTAGTATGAATAGTTGCAAGTTATTAAAATGCATTGATTCAGTGAAAGATGTGTGAACCATACTTTGGAATGAACTATGTTGCAGATTTTTATTCATAGCTTTTGGGTATATGATAATCATATTTACCAATGGTCTTCTATCTTTTTCCATCACAAATGGTAGTATTGAGGTATCACTTTTCAAATTATCTGACATAAGAAACAATTTTAGATTGTTTTCACTATCATGAGATAATTTCTCATGTCCTAAAAGTTGAACATTGTGTGGAGTTATAAAACAAAAATGTAACAATTTGTTGTAAACTCTAGTCAATCAACTTTCAATCAAACATTCAGAACCAATAGTACAGTGAGAACTTAATGAACTAATAGAATAAAAACTAGAGTCACAGGTACATGTTCTTTTCTAAGGTTGAATCAGTGTGAACAGTTCTCTTCACTGGTGCATGACACTGCATGGTGTACTTAATGAGAGTTAACCTCATTGATAATCACAGTTTCTCCAAAACAGCTGACCACAACACTTAACAACAGGTGTAAATAATATAGCTGAAGGAAATTGAGATGTGGATGGATTTTCCACATTTCCAACATTGCTTGTCAATCTCATCCTTTTCCTGGATGTTGGCCATTGACTTAAGTATATGAGATTTTTTAACTGTCTTTGTCTGTGATTTGATACTCTTGTTAGATGTGGGCATCACATTGAAGCCAACTATTGACTTAAGCATACCAACCTAGTCAGTTGTGCTCATGTCCACCATTGTCATATTAGAGTCAGAAATTGGAACATCTGAGTCAGATGTGTTAGGGATCTCTCCTTTTTTTAGCTGCAACATTTTTGTGCCTGTGCTGAAAAAATTTCTGTCATTTTGCATATATCAGTGTTTTATTGTTGCACTATTTTGCAGGGATGGATGTATTACTCTGTTATGGAGTTTGCTTTTCAACTTTTTGATGGTATTTTTCATTTTTTGACTGCTTTGATTTCTTGAGGCTTTCACTCCTAATGAAATCATTTGAATTTAATTCCCACTAAGTGGGATCATGTATTTTTTTTAAAATTTATATGCTTGCTCTTATGAACTTTAGATTTACTATTTTTCTAATATTTTTAGTTTGAGTTTTTATCAATGTCTTTCTCATCTATTTGATTATGATTCAGCATGTCCTAATCTCATGCATCATTTTTCTTTTAATAGTAAATTCATTTTTGTCATTTAAAATATCCTTATCAATATATAGACTCTATTGTCCACTTAGTGTGGTTTATAATAAATTTTACTATTAAAATTCCATTCCTGACTCACAGTGGATTTCCTAGTATTAGTACATATAATATTATGTATATCAGTAAGATTAGCAATTAACAGTTTAATATACTCATTATCTAGTTCATTTTGAAAGACTTTGGATAACATGCTCAGTGTCATGTATGATTCTATAACAACATTACTCAAAATAGCATTATTCCTAATGTTGTGTAAACAATACTATTATAGAAATCTTCAATATCTTGATTACTTCTTCCCAGTTTTGTCCACCAACTTTAGTAGCCATAACATCTATTAGTTGTATTATTGTTTGAATTATACATTCCACAGCTCTGTTAGATTGAGGATGGCACACAGTAGTCATATCATGAATGGTTTCAGTACATTTCATCAACTCTTTAAATAATTTTGATTCAAATTTCAAAACTCTCTCAGTAATAATATTTAAAGTTGGTCCAACCTGCAATAAGTTTATCCTGATTAAGATATCTGTTAGTCCTTTAGCAGTGATTGTTTTCAAGCATGCCATTCAACTATAGTTAGTGAAGTTATAAACAATAACTAATAGATATTGGTAACCAGTGGTATCCTTGGCTAATTTCTCTATATCAACATGTACCATCAGATTAATTGCATTAGATCAGCATTTTTTTCCAAATTTGTGTGTTTTTTGGAAAGTGTTCAGTATTGTATAAGAAACACCTCTTGAATCTATTTATAATATCTTCCACTGCTTTCTGTACTGCTGTCCACATATAGCATGTATCAAAAGTACATTCAGTTTATTGCACTCCAATATGTTCTTTTTCATAGATTTTTCTGACTAAGTCTTGTTTGAAATATTTCAGTACAACCATTCCATTAATATTTCCATCAACATGCAGGAAGTTATTTTTGATTAAATATTTATTTTTGGAATCTTTAAATTTACATAAAATATTTTTAATTGTTAGATTGTTCTGCTGTTTTTCTGCAATTTCTGATTCAGTAATTTCCTTTTCAAGGGTGAGGGGTAAAATGGTCTTGCTTTTTTGTTGACTTTGATATCTGGTAATTCCATAGATTGGGAGTGGGGTAAAAATTTAAATTCAGATTTTTCTCACTGGGGTTTAACATCATCTCTATTATACTCTGGCAACACTATCATCATATCTGCATTAGCATGTAACTTAACTTTTCTGTGCTTGATTCTAAATTAAAATTTACTGAATTTTTCAATCCATCCCACCACTATTGTAGATCTATCTCCTGAAAACTTTTTCAAAAAGCTGTTGTTTGTATGGACTATAAATTCTTTCCCCAAAAAGAAGTGTCAGAATTGTTTTACACTTTTAACTATAGTTAATGTCAAAAAAACATCGTTTTTCTCATAAATTCTAAGTTTCTTGTTGAATTATTCTATCAGACACTCTTTGTCATCTACTATTTAGCTAAGACAAACTCCTATTGCAACTGTACTTTCATTGCAACTGAGTATAAAGGCTTTATTATAGTCAGGCATTTCCATTAACTCTGACTTTATTAGCTCAAGTTCCTCCTGGGGGTCTCCAGTTCTATTCAAATAGATTTCTCTTCTTCTTTAGGTTAGACATATTGGCAGTCTTTTCAGCCATACCTAGGTACAAAGTGATAGTAATAGTTGAAGAAATCTGCAATGCATGACAGTTCTTTTCTTGTATTCAGAAATGTAATTTTATCTATACCATCCTTAGTTTTTTTCCTTATGGTTATTTGACCATTTGCAATGTGTCTTTCTAATGCTTAATATAGAATTCAAAGTGTTTTGTCCAGTTTTTCAAAGTTATTGATTATTGTTGGGCTTGCTATGAATATGCCATCAATATATGCCAAAACCCCATTTTTGTTAGCTAGTTTGTCAGCTCTCAACACTTTTGTGACATATCTCGTATTTAATCTCCTGAAGTCTATGCACAGCCTGAATTTTTTTCCCTGCTCTGCTAATGCAGTGGGGGATGCATAAGGATTTTCACTTGGATATATTTTGTTGTTGTCAGATTGCTCCTTCATTGGTTTTAAATTCTCTGATAGTTGTTGTCATCTGCTGATGTATAGGCTCATTGCTGGTAGAAACAATTTTGTGCTTTTCTCCAACACTATTCTCATTAATATAAAATACATCTTTGCTCTCCTGTAGAATTCCTTGAAGTTTTTTATATTTCCCCATCAATAGGTCTGCAAGTTCTTCACACATGATTTGTGGGATTCTTGAGATGTGTCTGTCTTGTGCATTTGTCATGATCAGTGTGATTTTGTTGACTGTTCAATTTATTATCACTATGGTGTTAATTACAATTTTATTATAATTTATGTTTGTTATCCTCTTTATTGCAATTAATATTGGAACATGTGTTTCAAATTTACATCTATATACAAATATATCATTATTTGATTATTTGTGTTTCTGAATGATGTTTGCCAAGTTTCAATTGATAATTATTGTGTTTATTTGATTGATATATTTTGTCTTCTATTGGTGTGGTTCCAATTTGGCATCCAGACAGAATTTCATGTTTTAGTGATCTGGTCCTGATATCACTTCAATCACCTCTTTGTTCAGAGATTTGTGTTTTTTTGAAAGTTAATAATACATGAATTTTTTTCAAGAAAATATTTTCCCAGTATTAATTCATTAGTTAAGGATTGTAGTTTAGTATCAATTATTATAATATCCTGTAGAAATTGAACATAATTAATTGATATTGCTACATTTGCTATTTTACCTTTAATATCCATGTAGTCTCCTGATGCAATTAACAATCTAAGTTTATTATTTTGTAGATGTTCCAGAGTGTAGCCTAATTTTATCAGAGATAGCTAATATGGCTGCTCCCATACTGATCATAACTTTTGTAAGTATACCACTTCAGTTTTAAATTTGCCATTAGGTTCTTTTATATTTCTATTTTTGGTTCTGGGACAGTAATAACATTAATTTCTGAAGTCTCTTCTTCAGAGTTAGTATCTTCTGTTGCTCTTTGTAATGTTTTAGTGTATCACCTTTTTCATTAATTCTTCAGCATGTTAAGTTATTTTGATTACTTTCCCTTTTCACATGTGTTTTGTATTTTGATTACCACCATTGATTGTTGCTTACTTTTGACAGTAGACACCACTTTCTTTGTCTCATTCTTCTGATTTGGAATATCTTGGTAACTTCTTTGGTGTACATTGACATTGTACTACTATGTGAAGTTTTTACTAATTTCAAGTTGTTTTAGGATAAAATATTCATTTTACAATAACACTGAATATTTTTTTCCTGAATTTCTTTGTTTTTACCAAATTCACTACTCCCTTTTCTTTTTTGAGCTATTTTGTTTAGTGATTATAATCTCAATGGAAACTATAACATGGTTTGGTAAAACAAATTTGTATAGAATTTGCTTAGTGTAGTAAGAGTTTATTTGATATGATATTTTAGAAACAACTAAACAAAGTTCTTATATTCTTTTGTTTTTATTGTGTTGATAATAAAATGATCAGATAAATCCTCATTGTTTTACCATCATTTTGTTTGAATTTATACATATATAATTCATGCAGCTTTTATTTTTTTGCAACAATTGTTTGTGATGATAGCAATTTTGGAATATTTGTCATTAAATACATAATTTCATGCCTAAAGTTTACAATGAATTTTCCTTTTTCTCCAACAAATAGCTGACATCCAAACAGGTTTTTGTTGTGTTAGCAAATTATTAGTGTGTTACTGGATATAACAATTAGATATACAGATGCATTTCATTGTAATCATTAAATTTGTGTCTCTTTACATTATGGTTCAAATATATCAAATATTGTAATTGATTTAACCATTCAAGGCTTTATGTTTTTAATAATAGCATATTTTTTATTTTCATGGAGAATGATTGACACAATAGAAAGCCCTATGTATTATAAAGCATTGAAGTCTCTAATTAGCATTAATTAAAAACATAATTGAATTTTTAAGCCTCACTCTTCTTCATGAAGAAGTGTTATTATAGAGACTAGCAAATGTTATAAAAAGTAAGGTTTAAAACCAATGTACACTCTAAGAGATGTTGGCATTAATTGAAAGCATAAATGTTTTTCAATTTCCACTCTTCAACAGAGTGTAAACTTTTTTATAAATTTATATTTTCATATTAATTTTTTGGTAATTGTTTTTTGTAATTTATTTTTTTTGCTAAGAGATTAGAATTATGGTATTTGACTGAATACAAATCAATGTTAAAATGTATCAGAGATAATTGAAAGATAATGAATATTTGCCAATAACAATCAAACAATACATCTTCTCTTCCCAATGTATTTCATTTTGTTTTTACCTAATTCACTACTCTATTTTCATTCTTGAGATGTATTGCTTAGCAATTATAATCTCCATGGAAACTAGAACATGCCATTTTTTATCAAAATAAATTTGCATAGTATTTGCTTAATGTTGTAGGAATTTTATATTTAATATTTTAGAAATAACTAAACAAAGTTAGTATGTTACTCATTTTTTGAAGATATAAAAGATTTACATTGTTAAATAAATTCAATAATCACCAACCAATCTCCATAAAAATTGAATAATGTTTTTGTTTTAATTGGGAATTTTTGCTTCTTCTCACTATAAATGTGTGGTAAAAACAGAAAAAAATGCCACTAGATCAAAGCAATTTATCCATTACCATTGCATTGTTCACAGACATATTTTTACCGAGTGATAAGGAGAGAAATTGCTCTAACCAATAAAAATAAAGAACGTCATTACCTAGCAACCTTCCCATTACTTGAATCATAGGACATAATCTTTTACATAATCCATTAAATTATACAGTGTAAGTATAATTTATAATCAAATAAATGAAAAGCTTGGTAAAAAATAATTAATTAATCAAACAAAATTTAATCATAAATTCAATTATTTCTTGATTTTTAATATATAAATGCTGTATGTGTTTACAAGTTTACACCAACAGGCGATAATATTGCTATGATGAAATCAGCTTTCAAATGAGAATATGCTTTTTGGATTCGATCACAGTACAAAAACGATGTTATACTGTATTAAAATCTACAATAGGTTACATATATCTTTTAAATCAACTATTATCTTACAATCTTAATGCCTTAAGCAGTGCTTTGTAGTAAATTGTTTAATTTCTTTTCAGAATTAGTCTTTTTACTTAATTCACTTTGTGGTATGGCTTCTAAGAAGGTTTTTTCAGCTTCATCTGCCTTTGTCACTAAAAAATTTACTTAATATTTCCACCGAGCAGTACCTTAAATTTACTAGCTGTTAAGTTCTACCAAGATGTGTTTTATTTATTTTTGCAGGATATACTCTATATATTCATCCTAGTGTGTATCTTTGAAGAACCTTATATGGTTTTTCACTGATGTATGCTTTGGCTGTAATAAATTTCAACATTAAAAGGTATGCTTTATGTTACTGCATTATTAAATATTATTTATTCAAATAACAACAGAAACAATTAGAATATGCAAAATGAAAAACAATTGAATTTTTCACTTTTAAAGGATATCAATGCAATGTTGATTCTAGATGGATATTAAATGCCATACAAAAATTTTTTTCAGGCCAATATAATTATTGCCATATTGATTCGATGAGATTTGAACTCACATCTTCTGTACATATGTACAGCTGTGTTTATCTTACACTACGAATCAGAAGTAGATCCTTAAAACTACCAAAGGTGTGTCTACAAAGGGAATGCGAATATTTATCGCATAAATTTATTATTCTAATGTAGAATCACTGGGTTGAATCTAGAGAGAACTATGCCAGTGGACTTAATGTCAAAGCAGAAAAACAACATTAACATCTCCTATAATATAAAGTAACATGAAAACACAAATCTTTCAGACTTTTATAAAAATATTCGCTTTTTTCAGGAATATCTTCAATAAATTTTAGACATTCTTTAAAGAGTTTATTTGCTTCTAAAGCAAAATCAATTTTAATCTGCCTTGAACAGAAAGCCTTTTCCAGTGAAGCATTTATGTGAGATTTCAGTCCATCACCACTTGTAGAAACAGTTTCAAACTCCATAGGTATAGGAGCACATGAAATTGGTTCAATTACTTCTTTCAGTAAAAGCTTTAAAACATGAACATGCAGACAAATTGAAATACCATATTGTTTTTTTCCACAAGTACAAGAGCAGATAAATGAATGGACGCAAATTTCACACTTTACACAGAGTAATTTGCATCTAAATGTATGTGGAGTAATAGAAGATTGTATTTTATAGGATTTGTTCAATTTGATAGATTTTACAATCCAAATAGTTTCTGAACGTTGGTTAATATTAAACATACTTTTAGAAGATAGGGCATTTTTATGATTTTTTCTAATTTTTGCTATTGACGATGTTACCTTCCCCAAATAGTGCTTTATAAGTTGATTGCGGTAACTACAATTTAAGAACTGCAGCAGAATTTTTATTGAATCATCCATTCTTAAAATCTTGCGGCCATGTCCATGAACTCTCTTTAATTGATAGTGCAAATTCTCCAAGCGCATGTTAGTGTTTATTGATAAACCAATGCGAAATGGCAGGGCCCATACCTCAGGTCGATTTGAATAAAATTTCTGAAAGTATTCAATTTGCAAGAACCAGAAACTTTTAATGAGCGCAAGTTCTTTCCGCGAGTATAAAAAAATCCATTACAATGGCAGAAGTAGTTAATTTTGTAACTTCCATCTTTCAATGCGAATATACCATGACGTCGGACATAACGAATTTGTTGAGAGTTTTCAAGATCGATTTTCCATGTATCAAATTCTATATATATGATATAAAATTTATATTAAACCAATGAATCTTTCATATACGAAAATAATTTAAAAATACCTGCAATATTAGAAAATCTTAGTTGTTGACAATCAATATCTGGATGAAACGCAATGACATGGGATAGCATGGTGAAATTTGTTGAGAAACCATCCTGGCAGTTAATATCTAAAGAAAAATGGATATAGCGCCACATTTGTAAGTGTGATCTACCTGCACATGAAATTGAATGTCGCTTATTCCTTGAAACTTCAATGCTCGGATGGGCAATTTTTACATGCCTTTGCAAATTGAAGGGTCTTGGAAAAGTTTTATGTCATTGCGTACACTCATTCTAAATATGAATGGAGGTAGAAACAATTGAACTTTATCAATACATTCTAAAAGGAAATCAATTGACGTTACGATTATTTTATATTATATAATCATCATCAGCAAATAATTTGCGGCAAAAAAATAATAGATATATATCGATAACTTTGCATAATTAACCAAATTCGTCGCAGGCGGTATAAATTATTATCTATTAAAAAATTACAAGACATGCAAGTACATTTATGCTTTCCTCAGGACTCTAGCTGTTCCTACAATGTTGCATTCTGTGCTACTGCTCCTCCCCACTTTGGTACTCCCAGCTCCTCCAAGTATCTCTTATGCTTCTTACTCACTGCTCCTAGTGCTCCTACAACTACCGGGACTACTTCAACTTTCTTTAACTTCCATAGCCTTTCTATTTCCTCTGCCAACTCCCTGTACTTGTCTATCTTCTCTCTCTCCTTGCTTTTATTATTATTATTATTATTATTATTATTATAACAATATTAGTGGAATGCATGAAATTTACTAATTGGTAAATAAAATGTGGAAATAAATAGAAATCTGGAAAAAAATTACCTGAAAATGCAAAACATTCGGCGCTATTGTCCGTAATATATTACCACGTGCTGCGAATTTGGTTAATTATGCAGTTGTTTTTTTAAATTTTTGCGTGTTTTTTATTTTTTTAATAGTTTTTTACCCGATATTAGTGACTTATTTGTCCGCGTGCACCCTATTCTAAACCTTCGCCTTTTATAGAATCGCTAATAATGAGGTTATGATGGAAGAACAAGAAATGAATTTGTTCCTAATTAAATTCTGGCAGTGCATAGCTTGAAAAGTAAAAAAATGTCATATAAAACCAGTTTATTAACAACATAGTTTACTGATTCCCTGTTAAATAATTAAATCTGTTTGATATTAAACAGTACTTGATGTATTCCTCTGTAAATATAGGGTAAATTACACTTTTCTCCTTGTCTCGCAAAAACTCGCATTTCTTGGATATTAGAATTACAATAAATACGTAACAGCAGCGACATAGAAAAATAACGATGCAGCTACAGCTATACCTTCATTATCGTAAAATCTAGAGACTTGAGTATGTCCTATGATTCAAGTAATGGGAAGGTTGCTAGGTAATGACGTTGTTAATTTTTATTGGTTAGAGCAATTTCTCTCCTTATCACTCGGTAACCTAAAGTAGCCACAATTTGGGCTGTCACTGTTAAAGAGCTATTTGTTGCCCTAGACCCAGTGCAGTTTCCTCCTGAATTGTCCCCAGATCTTAAAAAGCAGCTATCATTAACAAATCTTTAATCAATGAATCTAAAGGGGGTTAATAGATATATAATTGAAAAGACCAAATGCAGTAGAAGGAAGCTGAATTTATTGTGAGCTTTGTTACAGTGACTCAGATATTTATTAAAAAAATCTGAACCTTATTATTTGACTTGTTTACAATTTTAAGGCACAGTTTCCCTCACAAAGTTAAAATGAGCAATCACATGTAATTCAAATTGAGGGGACAAATACTAACACTATAGAATTAACTACACTCAAAATTCCAAAATCAATTAAAAGAAATTGATAGAAATAAGGTTGCAGCAAATCAAAGAATCAAAACATCAAAAAGATGTAACACCATTTCAGAGTGCCAAAAATAATAAGTTTGAAAAAATAGGGCCCTGAGTAACTCTACACGCCCCCATTGTAGGTTAAGTTTGTGGTAGAGTTTTACTGTGGGACTAGACAGGAGCTTTGTGTCTCCTAAATCATTTCTGCAGATAGGATGTCATCCCATGACTTAAATTTAGCATATCTAGGTTGCCAGGTGATCTGCATAAGAGTCTCCCTCTGTGTAACTTCTTCACTCCTCAAGTGGAAGAACTCAATCTCAGGTAAACAGGCACTAATTGGACAGTTTCTTCTTAAGTTGTTAAGCCTCTGTGTAAACATTTCATAAAACCTCTCATAAAGGCAAAGGCCTTTCAGCACTATAATAAGAGTCATGAGTGTGTCTGTGTCTGAGGTATGGGCATATTTGGGGCTAATCCAGGTCTTCAGATAGAAATGGATGAAGGCCTCTCTTAATGATCCCATGTGCATGGCATGATCCATAAACTGTGAGAAGTACTCATTGACCTACTGTAACATCATCTTTTCTGGATCAGTAACCTCTGCTCATAGCATGGTGATAATCTCAATGCACTTTGTGACATCACAGTATCAAGTGAGGGTTTCAACATTATTGATCCACATTAAATCACCAGATGCTTAAAATAAAATAAGGACACAGGGGTTCAACATTGCAATCTTGTTGTGCACTTTTGTTAACTGTGTAGAGATTGGTTGTCCTTTCTGAAAAATGTCTTTAATTGTCAGCTTACCATTGATGTACACACATTGTGGGTTCCCACCCTCAAGTAGGGTGTCTCTGGTGTCTTTATGCTCCCATGTCTGTATCACTTTATTAGTCTCAGCCACTGTGGAGATGTAGTTAATGGAGTCACAGAGGTGTGCAGAGACTTTCATTCGCCCCTTCTTGATGTGCCATGATGGGAAAATGAGTGGGGTCATGATACACAGTGGAGGGATACATTGCAAGTTGTGCTTATCTGCATGATCTTCAACATTTTCTAGTGTGACTTTCTCTCTCAATATGGTGGTTCCAATAGTAACTGGATAATTTATCTTAGCATCCTTAATAGAATCCCAAAACTTGCTGTGGAGCCCTCTCACAGAGTTTAGAGTTTGGCAATCTTGAAGACAGGATGTGTTACATTCTACTTCCAGGGCTATTTGTTGCCCAGGCGATTGTAGAAGTACTAATTCCTCTTTGGTAAACATCTCAGTTAACCACCATTTCATTAAGCCCAATACATTGTTTTCTTGATTTTGCTCAATGACATGGTTGACTACAGAGAGTTTTCAGCAAACTCATCCAGACAGTGCTCAATGGTTAAGATTCATTTATCCTCTGTGATAGACCATGCTGGTGTAGGTATAGAAGAGCTCACAACTCCAAAAAACTTTTGCATGTTAATGGCTTCAAGGAGTGCTTTACTACCAGGTGATAGTTTGACTGCAGATGATGCTAACAGTTCCTCCTCATGGTAGAATTGTTCAGGCAAGTGCATTGTCTGCTCAATGACTGTAATTGGTATGATCACACTGTCTTTAGTGACTTGTCTCCAGGTCTCTGATAACTTGCTATGCCCACACTCAGGATAGTTCATCTTCTCTAAGTTGAACAGAATTTCCATCTTAGTATGCAAATCATAGTGGGCCACTAATTCTAAGAATCACTGTGTCAACCCAGGCTCATGGCAGATCTGGTAGCTAGTGCAGAGTGGCACGTGGTCAAACTTGAGAGACAGGAACTTTGTTTCCAACATGGCTCCCCACATATACTTGCAGAGGGTCTCTGAGAATATGGTGAGGTCAGCAAAGGTGACAGTCAAGTGGTTAACTATCATCTGAGGCAGAAGGCGCCCCAAAGGGCTACTAGTGCTGATAAGGTGAGCAAAAAACTTTTCAAATCTTTCCATTGCCTTTTTGGTATTTCCAGGCAAAGACAGAGGTGAGCATGAGAGGAGCAACCAGTTCTTAATCTTCCATGCAGTGGGGCAAATGGCTAGCTCATGCATGCATTTCTTGGCTAGGCACTCTAGGGCACTTTGGTTGAGGGGCAGTTGGATGTGCAGATCTTGTGCTAGAAAAATAGTCAAGACCCAAGTGGCTCCACTGGACTGAATGGGTGGCATGAACTTCTCTGAAAATAGGCATTCAGCAAAATTCTGACAATATTGCAATGCATAGGCTATATAGAACTCCATGAGGAGCCTTTCAACAGATCTGGAGTATTGTGAAGTAGGCCTGCAGATATTAATTGTGGGCCAAATGGACTCAGGGTTCCTATCTGCCTTGAGATTACTCCAGACTTCATCAATTTCTGCTAACATTGCAGTGCTTTGGGAGAATGCAAAACTAAGGCAGGACCAGGCCAGTTAGCAGAGATCTATTCCAGCATTTGTGACTGGATAACAGTATCTATAATTAACCTTGTATCAATGGCGAGTCAATGAGTAGCAGAAGGTTGTTATAAATGAGTTTAGTTATTGAAAAGATACCAAATTGGTACATGCTGGTGGGACAATAGTAGTGAGTGTAGAGGATCATAAAATTTTCCATCATAAGTGGAGGTTGACAACATCCTTGGGTATTTCATCTTGATACTCTTCCTTGACAAACATCACCAGACAAATGTTCTTGACCTTTGCTAGCCTGTATCCTATTTCAATTTTCTCCATTATCTTATGCTGGTTAAACTCACCAACTTGGAAGAAGTAAGCAACAAGTAAATTCTCAAAATCAATGTTGATGCACTCAAATTTTTTAATGGCCCACTTGTTATTAAGTAGCTGGCACAGGTGCATTATATTAAAATCCTCATCAAACATAGTGTGGACCATGCTCCACCAATAGGCTGTCTTTAATCCTCTATGCATTTTGGAGTCATAGCATATGATAGTATTGATCTTTGGCAAACACTCTGCATCAATAACAAAGGGAATAATGTCCATTGAACACATAAGGTTTTTGAGTTTGTTCTTGGTTTCTTCTGACAAGTTGTCACATGCAAAACTAACTGCTTTAGGGGTTGCAATAAAGTATGAATGTAGTTTTGTCTCCTACATTAGAAATCTTATGTTGCTGTTCTTTGTTTCTCTGGGACCTAACACTGGTAGAAGCACGTGACAAAGGGCTGGCACTAGAGGGGGTTATCAAGTCACTGTGAGGTATTTGGATGTTAGTACTTAAACTAGCAAAAGGCACTCTGTACTTACTTGACTCCTTGGATTCCTGAGGGGCTACTTGGTGCCCTAAGTACTCATCTGAGGTCCACTCCCAAGGGGCTATTTGGCACTCCAAGTAGTCATGGGAATCATGCTCCTGGGGGGCTATTTGGCGCCCCAAGTTGTTGTGCAGTCTGCTACTCAAGTCCTTCTGTATCCTTCCTCTCTTGCAGGATATACTCTCCTCTGCTTGATGAGGGGTGTCATCTTGGCTTCATTGATCATGGGGTTGTGTCTTCATGTAACATCCTCTACCAGGCATTACTAATGTTTATCCTTTGTTACCATATAACATTAGTTGTATCTTTGCAGGTAGGGATTTACTAACTAGGTAGTGTTTGGCTTTTGTTTACTTCTGTTAACATAACATAACTAGATTTACCTATTCACTATTAAGGTGCCAAAGCCATACAACAATCTCTCCAAAGATTGATAGTGGGCATCTGCCCAAAGCTGATCACCATATCCAGTTTCACCAGTACATCAATAATCCATTTGGTTGAGTTCCACCTCTCAGCTCAGGGATATAACTTATGCGTACCCTATCCTAGCTCAGTGTATACTCAAGACAAGACACAATTTGATTAGACTCTATTTTGTAAAAGTGTTTCATGGATATGCAACCAGACTTGTTACTAGCTGCTTAATTAATATTACATGTAGCCATTACCAAAATATATTGGCTTTAATAAATAGTTTAATATTGAGCAGCTTCCTAACCTACATTTATTAATTAGTACATGTTCAGTCATTTTATCAGTCATTTTATAGTCACTAATTTGGATCTGAAATAGTAATAATATATTTCCAAGCTTATTTCAAATTCATTTATGTTAGCACATATACTGAATAATCACTAGTCAGATAAATGAGAGAAAAACCTCTATACCTAACTTAAGTGCACTTTTGTATTCTGGAACAAAGACCCTAGAATCAATCTTGATGATGGATCCAGACCACTACTAAACACCACTCATTTAGCTTGACATCATAATAAATATTCAAACCATATTAACAGAACAAAATAAGAATTCTGAATAAAATTCTTTTTCAATTGCTTACAAGGTTTCAAATCTATTTATAGCAAATTCAGAAAAGTACCTGTTGATTTCAAATTTGAACTATCATCTGCCAATATGGCAGCCAAAAATAATGGAAGTGATTTCACACCCTTGTTTTGTCAAAAGTATT